>JAAAKQ030295533.1:0-10243 GCA_010016005.3 Zanna intricata
AAACGACTGGCACTGGATAGGGAATCATGGAGAGCTGCATCAAACCAGTCAAATGACTGAAGACAAAAAAAAAAAAATCCTTTCCTAAAACTTAAATATAATTTAGAATAAGTCGCTGTTCTATTACTAAAGTAGTTAAAAACGATGAATAGAAAAGGAGTTATTTCATTCATTAAAAACAAATAATGGGAAGGCATCTCCCTTCAATCATAGTTCCTGTTAAGAATAAGTTTGAGGGAGGGAGAATTCCATACATCAATCATAATTCTACGATTGTGGAAAGAAAACTTAACTGAAAAGGAAAGGATGTATTTTTAGAAGATTACAATCTATAAGTACGCTTTAATTTCAAAATAAATTACAAAAAAAAAAAAATGATATTCATACTTACAAATTATAAACTGGAGGGAAAACTAACAAATCAGTTAGCTGTTATTTTAAGAAATAAATGAAATAAAGATACAATTATAATAGAAGAAAATTATACAGTAATAAGGTAAATTAAAAAAAAAATCACATTACATCTGATATTAAAGAAACCTATTAAATTAAATAAGGGATATGATTAATTATAATAAATTATTTTACTATTAAAAAAAATTTCTTAAACTGAAATACGATTGAATCAATAAAAATTCTTATACAAAGGCTACCTGATCAGATAGCATTTTTTTAACAATAAATTTAACACTGTATAAAAATTACGTTATATTTTATAAACAAAATTTGAATATTTTCTTTTATGTATATAAATAAAACGCTACAGGACATGTTATATAGCCAAAAAAAAAAAAAAATAGTAATAGTAGTAATACAAAACAAAAGATTTACTGTAAATATAATCTACAACACGGTCATTTAAAATTGTTGTATTTACCCTAAAGCAAAGAATATTAACTATAATTTATTCAAGGAAGTATTTAAGTAATGACACAAAATTGCTTTCGATAAGTAATTTAACTTTACGTGAAGTTTCATGATTATTTCTATATGTAGTTCTTGAAAAAGTATTATATATATATATATATATATATATATATTAATAAATAAATTGTTTACAGTTGTAAAATTTAAGCAGAATAGTGTTTTACATGTAAATACTATAATTATTTAGATTTTAGTGTGCATATTTATGTAATTTTTGCATGTAAAAATAAAATTTATTTATTTATTTATTTGACGTAAAACTGTGTTCTGATAATAATAAATAACCATCTATTATCATATATATTAAAATAGTAGCTTAAACATATTTTTTTAAAATATACCCCATAAAATGTAACGTATCTTATTCATATAATGTAATATATCTTAGCTATTATAACATAATAGAAGGAAAGTATAACTATCCTGGATTTTCTGTTTTCTAACATTTTTAGATCAATAAAATTAAAATACCAAAACCAAAATTTAAAAAATGTCGTTTGTTTGCAAGTACGTTGTTGTTTAGTATTTGGCTTTATATTATGAAACTCTTTTTGTTAAATTTTACATTTTAATACATAATAGTATATTAACTTAAAAAAAAAAAAAAAATGATAATAATAGTGAGCAAGGAATCGAGATTACTGAAAGGGAATTATTTTTTTTTTATTCTTTTTTAAATAGAGCAATAAATTTTTACTTCTGCTTATTTTTATTAGTTTATTATAAAATATTTTAACAAATAACTTTCTTGGAAACGGTAACATTGACAACTGTTCTAATATAAAATTTCTATTAACTGCTCCCTCAAAACTTTTACTATTTTTTACTAACTTTTTTTATTTTTGAGCAATAATTTGAAATCTTATCAGAGAGTGTATATAATGAATAGTTTCACGATAATAATAAATAAACTAATTTGGTATCAATTAATCCTAGGTTTTTATAAAGCACGATGAATGTAAAACATCGGAGGGTGAATTAGTATTTGTATATTTTCTTTCTCTCAGAGTAATGAAGTTCATTATACAGTCAGACCATAAATACAGTGAAAAAAACGTTGATGCTTGAAGTGCTAAATTTCACCAGCACTTTAATGACTTTGAGTATTGATATTTAACTGCATATTAGATACAGTAGTAGAGAAGGTAAAAGGTAACCATTTCACTCTTAAATTTCCTTAGTACGCCTGACATATTTTGCTTGGAATTTTTAAGAATTAACATGCTATTTTCGAGTGTGATTTACGATTCTTCTAGAACCTTATACTCATAAAAATCTATGCCTTCCAAAAACACATCAATATGGACATGATTTTTTATAAATATTACTCGTACCTTTTTTATCAATAGTACCAAATGTACCTTCTCTGAGGTATTAAACTGAATATTTTAAAATTATTTTCCCATAAATAAGATGCTATCATAGTGAAAACAATTTAAAAACCTAACTGAAAATTATTACCGTAATACATTATTTTTCTTTTTGATTTTGGTCATTTTACGGTCACAATTCAACCTCCTTCACTCCTTTCATTTTTGCTGTTTTCTCACAATTAATTTTTTCTGAATTGAAGATGTTAGTTATTCTTTGGGTTCTTCCTACAATTTCATTTTAATATTTTCATTTCTGGTCTATTCTTCTTGAAAACCATCTAACGGCATAATTTGGATTATTAAAATGTATTTATTTTTTTAATAACTTTTCAATTATATTTTTAAACTTTAAGTCTTTTTAAACTTCTTTAATTAATTTTATTTCACTTTTCCTAATATAGAAGAAAACGTTTCCTAATAACTTTTCCTAACATAGAAGAAAACTTTTCTTAATTTATTGTGTTCCCTATTTTCTTTTGTATATTCTGATATAAATCCATCTTACGTTAAAGTTTAAAATATATTTCTATTCATTACGGGATTTTTCTAATTAAATAATTAGAAAATTTCCTTCTTTTCTATGTTTTCGATATCTCTATTCAAGTTTAAGCACTTACACGCAAGTAATTTCTTTTTTTTAATAAATATTTATTATTTTTGGAATAAAATATAAATAATTTTTCTTCGAAGTGAGGGGTAATTTTTTTTTAAATTGATCTTCTGTCCAAGTATTCTTAATTATTTTTATTTTGAATCGCTTTAATTCGTATCATTAAACGTTAAGATACAGCGTTTTCGTATGAATTGATAAGCCAACCGGGCTGGTCTGCTGTTTAACGTGACATCGAAAATCAGCTGATTTCGAAGTCGAGAGTTCTAAGGTTAAAATCCTAGTAAAGATTACTTTTATACCCCCGGATTTGAAAACTAGATTATAGATACTGATCTTCAACTGGTTGGGTTTCAATTAACCGCACTTCTCAGGAATGGCTGACCTGATATTGTACCAAACTACACTTTATTCGAATTCGTACATATCATCCTCATTTATCCTCTGAAGAAATACTTTACGGTAGTTCCGGAGACTAAAAAGCGAGTAAATAAACAAAGTATGAATTGATAACCGGTCTCCGCGGCGCGAGTGGTAGTGTCGCCTTTCATCCGGAGGTCCCAGATTCGAAACCCTGTAAGGCATTTCGTGTTCACACGCTACAGAAGTTGTCATTCATCTCATCTTCTGAAGCAATGCCTAAAGGTGGTTCCAGAGTTTAAAAAACTTATGTATAAGGATAATTTTAATATAAAATTAATATATTGTTATTTTATGTATAATAAAATATGCAAGGTGACATTCTAATCCCGTAGGAATGGACACAGTGAAATAATAATGCCCAACTTTGTCAGCTTAGGAAAAGTTAAATTTCAAATTCTGTGCAATTATTAAAAAAACAGTGCCAGGACCAATAGCCCTAAATTTCTGATAAATAAAATATTTTGTCTGTAGTGGAAATGACCGATGTTTTTCATTACCTAGAAAGGAACCCTCATTTAAATTTAAAAACAATATAATATATAATGTATTTAAAAAGAAATATTTTCTGATATTTCAGAAGGTTTCTGATTAATCTTATAAAAGTAAAGCTGTTATTAAAATAATGAAAAAGTTCATTTAATATCAGAAATATTTCCTGATCAATTCGATCAGGAATGCTTTGTTCGTAGGAAGCTAAAAAGCATTCCTTTGTAGCTTACAAAGGAATTCTTTAGAAGCTAAAAAAAAAATTCGTTAATGATTTCTGCTTAAATTGTAAAATGCTGTAATGAAATTCATAGGATTTAGATCATAAATCAAAACCCAATAATAAAACTATATATCTAGTAGTTTTACAGAATACTGCTGTAAAGCCTAAACAATTTAAACTTAAAAATATACATATATTTTTTTAGATTTTACATAAATTTAGTTTGTTAGACAACCGATAAAAAGATTTTTCGGTTCGTCAAATAAAATTTTACGACAAAGCAGTTTAAGAATTTAAATCTAATAAAATATATGTCGTTAAAGAATACTACAATTAAATAGTATTTTTTAAAAAATTTGATCTCGATTTTTAAAAAGCTAATAAAAATGTAGCAGGAAAATATTTTAATTTCAAACCAAAGCTAGACTTTTCTTTATATTGAAAGAAATATTATAGAAATAAAAATAACTGTTTAATAATCTACCAACAATACTTATTTGTTATGATGTAACAAATATTTGAATACAATTATTTAACATACGTTCACATTTAAATAAAATAGAATATTAAAACAATCCTATCAAAATATGATAAATGTTGATACATGAAGGTAAGGCTAGTTCCAATAATGCTATTACTTATACAATCTTTAAGGCGTTAACATTAATTATTAGGATCAAAATATATTCGGACCTTTTGAGTGGTCGTTATTTATTTTCCATATTTAAAACAATTTCTATAATCTTAGATGATTGTTGTAAAATTAATTCAATTTAATTTTTTATTAATTCACCTACGTAAACTAAGTTTGCATAAATAAAAATATATGCTTAAACGTTTAGATATTTTGCGTAGGCCGTTCGGTTCGCCAAATAAAACTAACGAAACTAGCACCTCTACTCCAATTTGAAAGTATAGTAACGTAAAATTCAAGGTTTTTTAACACAAATAATTAGGTTATATGAAACAATTTATTTATTAATATAAATTAGAAAAATAATTCAAGTGGCACTCTAGTATTGCTTAAGTACGGTTATTTTAATTTTTATTCCGAATAATTGTTCTCTTTAACAAAAGCCGTAAGAGAACTGGAGTAAAAAGGTTTCATGGAAACTTTATAGTTCTCAAGAATAACATAAATCTCATGTTACATTTACAAAGGAAATGGAATAGCGAGTAATTTACTGTTTAACGCGGTCCTTCTTCACCAAACAAAATATACTGTTGAAAATTAGCATTCTGGATTCATTAAAAATCAATTAGTTTTTAATTGTAGATGTGACATCTTTATTCTGTTCACCATAGAAAACTAAAGTTTTGTGAGTAGTTTCATAAACGTTTTGTGAGTACTCACAAAGAAAAGTTTTGTGAGTATTCTCAGAGAAAGACGATGGTAACTCTTTTAACATAGGAGCTTTATGTTCGAAATAAGCTTATTAAAATCCTGATCAGATAGGATAACACAATAAATTATCATCCCATACATTTTTATAAAAAATCAATTATGCAAAAGGCCCTAATTAGTAAAGGAAGGTATGACTTTAATAAGCTAAAATCAACGAGATTTGTTTAAACACTCTTTCTTTTAAATCCACCTTTAAAGATTATCACTAAATGTATTTCCTTCAAATAAATTATGGAAGAAAAAGGATATTCGTAAAATTAAACATCTTGGATAAATTTTTATTTAACAAACTGGATCCTCAATAAACAAAAAAAAAAAAATCATTTCATCTAAAGAGTTTTAAAATTTTCTTCATTATTCCATAAGTAGGTATACGTTTTTGTAATTAAATTTAAAAAAGCCTATTAAACTATTTACACAGTTTTTTCTTCAATTTTAAAAAGTAAATGATACGATAGAAGTTTCTTTGCATTTATAATTTTTAAGTTGAAAAAAATTAGTTTATTTCCATAAATATAATATTTCTTTCAAAAATTACTAGTTTAATACATTTAAAAAAAACTAAGGTCACTTCAATAAATTGACCATATCCACATTTCACGTTTTCGTGTTCATATGTAGATAAATATTTAAAAAAATATATTTTAGTATTAACGACCTCGGAAATTTTATCAACATATTTTAACAGGTTAATAAAATTAATGAAATGACAGTTAAAAAACTTCAAACTGTTAAGACAAACGAAGAGTGAATTTTTTAATTCTGATTAATTTTTTATTAAACTTTAAGATGAACACATTTATTCCTAATATTATATAATTACCATTCTTCTTTAATTGTAATAATTTACTGTGTATAAAATTATATTTATTGATAACCAATAAACTATTACAAGAATTTCAGTTCAATTTTAAGGGATTATTCTTTTGTAATTCAAAAGAATAGTTTATTAAAAGTAGGAATATTATTGTTGTTCTAAACTCGTTTCGTTATTTTACCAATATATTACCACAAAAATTATAATCAAGATTTCACTTTAAAAGCGTATCAAAATTATCGGAAAATTTCACAACCAAACTATACCATTACCAAGCTATAAACTATTATCAAACTATAAAAATTTGGTATATTTTATAAATTTATATCAATGTAGGAGAGGAATACCAATATTTAAGCAACGAAAATGACTGCTAAAAATCATCCAACAAAGAAAAAAAGGTTTAACTTTAATCCTTTTTAAAGAAGGTTTAACTTATCGGCTGATGAGTTTTATGTATAACAAGGGATGTTCCGTTCTTGCAATTACTTTATGTTTAGTTGCTCTATTCTCGAAAATGACTACTGACCAAATCATCCTACATCATTTAACATAAAATAGAAATGTAGACTTCTTTAATAGAACCAAGTTTTACTGAAACAAGTAGCATTGCCGATCTATGTGAAATTTCCCATGAGGAAGTATTGTTTAATAAATATTTTCGGATCTGGGAATGTATCTGGTATCACCAAATCGATCGTGATCAATATTTAAAGATAAAATATTGGTCTAACAGCCAAATTATTCAGGGAAATAGTTTGAAGGGCGAAACCTAACCGGGTGGCCGAATCATGAAGGCTGCTAGTATTTAATTCGCTGTACCCATCCCTTAATACTTTAAAAATTTATTATCTGTTTTAACATAAAAAATTTTTTACTGAATTAATCTGATCTAGTTTACCACAAAACATATTAATTCCTATTCTGTTAGACGAGCTGTAGTTCTAAAATATCGCAGTTTATTTGCAACTGCGACATTTTAGAACTACAGCTTTTTGATTGGTGTGAGATTGACACATTGATTTACAATCGTTTTTTAATAGTTTATGCCATAAAAGTCTATGAATTTGGTATTAATTAGAGTATTTTGGACTATGCGCGTGGTTTGCGCTTCCTTGAACTCTGTTAGTTGTGAGGGCGACCATGTAGAACAGAAGAGAGATGTCCGAAGAAACTTGTGAAGGCATAGTTAAAGTCACTGATGGAAGTATCTACGGAAGCATTTGCCATCCGGACTGAGGCCTAGCTGATATCTAATTAGCTATATTCACTGATATGTAATCAGTGAAGAGAGTCAATAAGACGACCTCTGGTAAATCCCATCAGGTATATGACTGGTGGAGGGTTGAGGCGACCGGAATCGTCACAAGGTGGGTGTATCTTCCTCTACGGAGGTCAGGATGTCAGACAACCCGAACCAAAAGGCAAATGAAGATATGACTATATACCATAATTCTTGGGAAGGAAATTCATTAAAAATTAAATACAAAATAAAAATACTAAAAACTGGCAAAACAGATATTGTCACCTATTAGATAATTTTACTATTACTTTTTTTTCTTTTGAAAATTTAAATACTCATAAGACATAAACGATTAATTTTAAATAAATTAAATAACCTATCAAGAAATAATTAAGGCCTATATTTTTATTTTTTAGATTAATAAACGGTTTAGAGTTTTAAGCACAGAAAGTAATTAATATTTCCGTGTAATTAATTGTTGAATATATTACAACAAACATAGAATAATAAATACATCAAATAACAAAGAATTATTCATAAATGTAGGCGATTTCTATTGTTTATATAACTACTACAATTTGATTTTGAAAAATGATCGATTCTATTAAAGATTAAGGCGGCAGGAAAAATCAATCAACCACCTTAATCTAAAATGTTATTCTACCCACTATATGAAACTACCGTATTACCTATTTTAATATTCTTTTAGACTACATATTTATTGTCATTTAGCACTACCAATTAAAATAGAACAAAAATGTATCGATTTTTTTTATTCTTCATATTATTTCTAACTTACTGAAGAATTTTTTTTTTAATAATATTTCGTACAATAAACTGTGGCAACTGAAAATAAATAATACGACAAAACAAGATGGGTATAAAAATGAGTGTTTAATTTTTTAAAATAATGTTAAATCATCAGTTAAATATTCTATGCCAGTCATCTCAAAAAAAAAAAAAACACAAAGTTTGATGTAGCATGAAACAGAAGCAATTTTTTTCTAAATTTCATTGTACAGAAAAAAACGTATTTATGAAATTTGACATAATATTTTTAAAATTAATAGAAAAGATTTAGATGAAACTTTTTGAAAACATTTATAATAATTATTAAAAACAAAAAATGGAACCGACATCAACACCATGTTATGTGATGCATGTATATAGGATTGCAATATTCCCACTGTCTCTTATACACTCATTATATACAATGTATACTGGACCTGAAAAGTTTAAGACGAGATATCTCGATTTTTGATGATTTATTAACGGTGCTACATATCTTTCGCAGAAACTCACATTATCTGCCGTACAGAAGACCACATAACATGTGACTCATATATATAGAATATCAGGTTTCCCACTGTCCCTCCCTATCGCGCTGGACGAAGTAAAAAAGTTTTTTTGCCAATTTTCACTAATGTCTGTGTCTAAAAAATTTTTATTTAATGATAAACATCTTTATTAGTATTCAGTTAGCCAGCCTACGTGGCGTGAATGGTAGCGTCTCAGCCTTTCATCCGGAAGTCCCGAGTTTATATCCCGGTCAGGCATGGGATTTTTACACATGCTACCCAATCATTCATCTCATCCTCTAAAATACAATTTACTAAAATAGGCAGTTAAAAAACAAAACTTTAAAATTTAATTAATTAACTTACAGCTTTCAAACAAAATAATAAAATCTGTATTCTTGAAAATAGAGAAAAAATATTTTACAGTTTCCTAACCAGATAATTAAACAACTACATCAAAAAGAACTAATAAACAAGTTATAGACTCTTTGTAAAATCTCTAAACTATTAATTCTTTTATTATTCAAAGCCGCAATAAAAAAAAGGTAAATTTTATTCAATTTGGAAGCATCACTAACATTAAGTAATTTCTGCACGAATTACTATATAATACATAACAAATTATTATTACTATTAAACTTAAGCTGCACGAATTATTATTTTAATATATAATGCAGTTTATTCCTTTCTCAGATCACCGAATATTGGATAAACCACAAAGAATGAAGAATAACACCAGCAGTTTTAAATCGCCCAAGTCACTTCTTTTTGTTTGTTTGACAATTTATTTATTTACAATCGTATTTAAAGTAAATCGTATGCAAACAGTACACGAGGGGTTTCCGACGAGCACCTTGAATAAAAGGTATATACAAGTAAAAAATATAAAGTACATGTATACATATCTAAAGTTCATATATATATATATATATATATATATATATACATAAAAACACTTTCACAAAATAAGATCACATAGATACAAGGATTTACAAAAGTCTGATGAAAAACAAATAAAAAAAAAAAATTATAACATCGTCAAACAATAGACAAAGACAAACAAATAGAAAATAAAAAAATCATGGAGATAAATGGAAAAAAGTTAGGCTTTTCATCATGGCATAGAAAGATGCTAATCACATATCTGATATTGAACCAGCTTAAGAGTCATTCAGATTTCTGCAACTCCATCACATTTAGGCGTTTCAGTCAGCAGACATCGTCGCTGTTGTTTAGAAGATTATGTTTTATCTATTTAGCCTCCGGAACTACCGTAAGGTATTACTTCAGAGGATGAATGAGGATGATTTGTATGAATGTAAATTAAGTGTGGTCTTGTACAATCCAGGTCAACCACTCCTGAGAAGTGTGGTTAATTGAAACCCAGCCATCAAAGAACACCGGTATCCACGATCTAGTATTCAAATCCGTATAAAAA
>JAAAKQ030295544.1:0-10243 GCA_010016005.3 Zanna intricata
TTCTTGAAATTCTTGTTTTTTGTTAATAATTTTTGTATTACTTTTCTCAGAATTAAATTTGGGTTCCCAGAATTTTGTTGACATGTTATTTAACAGGAGGAACTGAAAACCGGGCAAAATCTTTCGCTATCCGTAACTCGCTAACAAAATGTTTTCAGGCATATGTTTATTGGAAACTTTTTCTTATTTTTAGATATAGAATCCGTTTCCAAGAGATTGCCGTGCAGTTTTGATACACCCTGTATTAAATAATTAAACCCACTTGCCAACAATTTTATAAATTTTGTTTGAACACTTTCGGAACGTAATGATTCCATCATCAGGAATTTAAAAATATGTTTTTTAATTTTATTAAAACTCTAATTTCATAGTCTGCATAGAAAACTAAATAACAAAATAATAAAATGCATAAACAATATAGATCGATCTAAAAAAATAAAAAATGGAAATAAAATCAATTTGAATGGACAAGGCGTATACAACTTAAAATGCGCAGATTGCAAATTAAAATTCATCGGAAAGACCAATCATTCATTCTATATTAGAATACAAAAACATATGAATTGTAAAAAAAAAGGTCAAACAGAAAAATCTAATTTTGCAAAACATATTTTAAACAACCCATAATTATAACCCAAAACATTTTATCGACCTACTTGATTGTTCAAATAATATATAAATTATAAATAATTTAGAAAATCACCATATATATTTTAAAAATTATAAATTAATGAACAAACAAATAAGTTTTATAATGACATATTGTATAAACAGCAACTAAATAATAACTATGGAGTGAGCTGACCATACCGTTCTGTTTCCAGTTTATCATAACGATGAAGACATTTACAATGATGGGATGTAGTTTACATAATTTTAAACATATTATGACCACCATTATATGTTTTACATAAACATTTCACACAGACTGTGAAGTTTTAGTCTTAATAAAATTAAAAAAATATATTTTTAAGTTCCTCGTGATGGAATAGTTACGTTCCGAAAAAAAGCTTGGTCTAAATTTTTAAAATTGTTGGTAAGTAGATTAGTTATACTTATTGAAATAATCTGAGATCTGGTTTTGCTGAGAAAGTTTTTTTATACTGATTGCAATGAAGCTAAATTATTTGGTAACCGTTTAATTATGATGGTAACCGTTATCTGGAATAGACAAATACTTAAATAAATATCTCAACCAGACATCATGATGCTGTAAAAACAAAGATCCTTATCCAAATGCTTACCCCGATAAAAATAAATAGAATATCTTAACTTGAATCTGAACCTTTACATCCAGAGATTAATAATGCTAAAAATTAATTTGCTGAGAGATAAAAAAAAATGTAACGTACCACAGTACATCCGTTATTCATATTATGAAGATCACGATGCGCATGAGCACAAAAATCAATGCAAGCTGT
Organism: Zanna intricata; assembly: GCA_010016005.3. Lineage (NCBI taxonomy): Eukaryota > Metazoa > Arthropoda > Insecta > Hemiptera > Fulgoridae > Zanna > Zanna intricata. Next base: position 1,422 of record JAAAKQ030295544.1, read on the forward strand.
AACACCAGAAAATGGACGTCCTGGCTTAAAACCAAGCCTACATTCAGATGCTTCTCTTTCAAATTGAGTTTGATTTTTAAACGCGTCTGGAGCAAGCGTTCGGTAAAGCGGTGATAACAATGTAGCTAACACATGCATTCTTTCTTCTACTTCTTGTTCCTGAAATATTGAGCAAATACTTTATTTATTAATGTTGTAATTTTCTGCCGATAAAATTACATGAATTTATAATTTTTATAAAATAATAATAAAAAGTAAATTGTAAATCTTACCTCTGATCTAACAGATAATCTAAATTTTCTAACAGTTTTACTGCGAGCATATTTACAACCGTTGTAGTACATAGACCAGGAACAACCAAAACTAAATGAGGCACCGCAAGTATCAGGATCTAAACCTTGACAAGCACATGTCCGTGGTTCATTTGTTGCACATCTTCTTGTAGTTGGTAAACCGTACCTTAACAAAACCACATTCAAACAGAAGTAAATAACAATTAAATAATTATATACATACGAGGTTATCAAAAAATTCACAGAGTTTTTAAATTTCCCAGGTTATATATGTCCAATTGTCATAATTTTTATTGTTGTTCTGTTAATATGCTTGCCCCTAACGTATATTTACATTGGAAGCCATATTGAAGACCTAGTTTACTTTTAGTTGTTGAAAAGGTTAACAAGCTTTGATATGGTCTGCAATTTATAACTTATGAAAAAATGGAACAAAGAATCTACATTAAATTTTTCTTTAAAAATGTTACAAAGTGGGATACCAAAATTGGAAATGTTAAATGTTGCTTTTGCTGATTTTTCTATAAATAAAGCAAATATTTACAAGCAGTACAAACATTTCCATGAAATGTTTGTTTGTAGCAATCTGAAGAAAGATTTATGGCAAAACAATTCATGGCAATCACACCTGATAATGGACCTGCTCACACTTCCCTCCTGTTCATGAATTTTTGGCCAAAAACAGCACCATTATGATGCCTTGGCTTCTGTATTCACCAGACTTGGACTCTTGTAACTTCTTCTGTTTGAAGAGACAGAGATACAGATATTGTTAGAGATACTGTTTGAAGAGATACTGAAGAATAGACTGAATCGCTGTTCAGGAAGGAGCTAAATGCCACATCACAAATTGCATTCCAGAGGTGTTTCAAAGATTGGAGAAAATGCTAGCACAAATATATTACATCTGAAAAGGAGTACTTTAAAGTTGACAAAATCAATATTGATGAATAAATAAAGATGGTTTGAGAAAAATTAAAGTTCCAGGTATTTTTTTGGTTAAACCTCGTACAAACATACATAAACATATTTATTCTAACTAAATTTTTTTTTATAAATAATTTAATGGTTTTTATCTATTTTTCAGCTTTCTTCTGTTCTTGATTAATCTTTAAAACTTCAATACAGTTCTACAGTTACATACTCAACTATCTATACTGTCAATCTAAATAATAATGCTTTCATCCAAACACTATGATTAATTATTTATTTCCTCCGTAAACAATAGATATAAAATTAAGTTTCATAATGATAGGTGAATTTATAGCATATGAAAAATACCACATTACTGGGGATTTAAACACAGAACTTTCAAATTGAAATGCAGAGTAAATGCTATCTGTCACAATCGCAATGTGTTTGCAAGCATTGCTAAAGTTGAGATCGCAATACATTCTGTCAGTGTGTACTAATTTTCTTACAGCAATGCATAAATAACTTTAATGTTTTATAAAACATTTCAAAGAGGAATTTGAGTTCTTTAAATATATTGTATCATTTAAAAATTTAGTGAATTATGTACAAGATGTGTCCCAAAAAATCCAACCTATTTCAAATCTCTGTACCAACATTCGTAGCGAACTCTGTGAGGTACAAGCGTAACCAATAACTTCTCCCGAACTAGCCAGATTCCACAGCTATCAACAGAATGTATTAGTTCATGCACAGTGTGTCTTTGTTTTGTTTAAAGTGCTTTGTTGATGTTCGTCGGATTTTATAATTGCTGAAAATGACAGAGAAATCAGATTGACAAATTTGCATTAAGTTTTGCTTTAAACTTGAAAAAGTTGTGCAGACACTATTGAAATGATTCTGAAGGCGTTTGGAAACGAGTGTATGGGCAAAACAAAAAAAAAGACAAAAACAAAGAGTCGTACAAGCGGTTTAAAAATGGCTGCACATCTGTTGACAGTAACCCACGTTCTCGCCGACCTTTGACCACAATAACACTGGAAAATAAAGAGCGTGTGCGATTTGCGATTGAAAAAGATTTTTGTTTGACTGTGCACGAACTAGGAAGTGATCTTGGAATTCCAAAAATAGCAATTGCAAAATTCTAACCAATAATTTGGAAATGACTAACGTTTGTTCAAAATTCATTCCAAAATTGCTCTCGGTGGAGCAGAAAGACATTCACTTCGAAGTCGCTCAGGATAACTTGGAAACAGTCACTAATAATGAAAATGTGCTTAAAAAGATAATTACCAGTGATGAATCGTGGGTTTACGGTTATGATCCTGAAACAAAACAACAGTCTTCACAGTGGAAGCTTCCATCTGAGCCAAGACCAAAAAAAAGCATGTCTAAGTCGGAGCAATGTCAAGGCAATGTTGATTGTTTTTTTTTTATTATGAAGGCATTGTGCACCATGAATACGCTCCAACAGCTGATATGATTAACAAAGAATTTTACCTTTAAGTTCTGAGAAGATTATGTAAAGCAGTGAGGAGAAAACAGCTGCATTTTTGGGAAACTGGCAACTGGCTTCTTTATCAAGATAATGCACCAGCTCATTCATCAAAAGCTGTGCAATAGGTTTTGGCAAAACACCAAATTAGGCAACTTCACCATCCTCCATACAGTCCTGACGTAGCTCCCTGTGACTTTTGACTGTTTCCAAAACTAAAAATTCCACTCAAAGGGCACCGGTTCAACAACACAGAGATGATTCAAAAGAAAGTGACAAGAGCACTTAAGGCCAATCCAAAACCTGAATTCTAGAACTGTTTCAGAAAGACAGATGGTGACGGAGAAAGACAAGTGAAAAGACAGATGGGAGCATGTCATACAGTCAAATGAGGATTACTTTCAAGGATGCCACAAGCCAAATGACAAAGAATAATGTCAGCATGGAGAATTCAAAGTAGATCAGATTCTCTTGGGATACACCTCGTATGAGTGGCAGACCTGCAAAATACAGGCATGTTTTCTATACACTCAGCTGTTTGCTTGTTGTTGTAACCTAAATTGATACTTTTCAGTTGCAGTTTGGTCAACAAATATGAGGGGATTATCAAGAAGTAGGGAAATTCATGATTATTTACATGAATTAGATAGCGAAGAAGATAGTGTGGCTACAGATGATTTTGATTTCAATATTCTAAGTGATTTATCTTCGGTTAGAGATGAATTGTTTGAACCTACTAAAAGTGATTTGGGAATTGATAATGTGATGATTTGGAACACTTGTTAAATAGTGGTGATGAAGGATCTGTGGTTCAATACACAGAACCAAAATGGGTAAAAGCATATCTTGCTGAAACCAGAATTATTAGTCGAAGAGTCTCCTCTTTTTAAAAGAATTTTATTCAATTCTGTGGAGTTTACTACTAAATTTTTTTTTAATTATAAAACTTAACTAATAATAAATGAATGAAATTAAATAAAATTGATTTATCAGCTTTTTATAGTTTAATTCTTTCAAAGTTATTTAATAAAATAAATATTTATAACTAATTTATTTTTGTCTGTAGACCAAAAATCCTTTAAGGTGGGCCAAAAGTTAAAGACCTATGTTTTCCAGTTTCTACTTTCTACACTGAAATTTGCAAACCCTGTCAATATCTTCACAATAATAAAGTCTTTCTTTTTGTCAGATTCTTCCACAAACATCACTCTTCTTCAATTCAATTTAAAATCTATTTATTTAGTACTTTATTAACAGACCTTATATTTCAAAACTCTACTATATCAAATTATTTTTGTATCTTCTATTTTTTGTTTTTCTAATTTCTCTTTTATCCATGTTTAATTGTAATTAAGTCTTTAATTTTTCTTTCTTTCTAATTTCTAAGTACATGTTTGATATAAGAAATAATTCTTTATTACATAGTAAAGAAAGGTCTTCTAGCATAAACTAGTAGAATATTTTAGCGATCGCATATTAAAAATCTAATGTTATGCAACATTAGATTTCTGAAGTGTATAGTATTATATTGGATTACAAAAATTAAAAAAATCTAAATACGATGAATTTTCTACTTATTATTATTATTATTATTTCTATTACGTCCACTTTCTTTTAGTACTGAGCTAAAAAAATGAAATTTACAAGCGAAAATGAAAAATATTTGTATATAAAAATTTGAATTTTGTAATCATTCGTTATGATAGATCTTACCATCTGACCTTTAATATAAATTTTTATTTGAATTATTTAACAGAAAATATTAAAAATTTCCAAAGCGAAGTAAACAAAGATTATTTGTAAATAATCAAATGCAATCAAGTATAAATAAAGCAATAAATTTTTTTTAACTAACCTGTTCAGCTTATGAGAAAGCATACTATAGATACAATCAGCTTCTTGAGACGGTACTCCTTCCCATGCGACTAATACTACTACGATCCACGCAGTTGGACACTTATGACCTTGACGATGTTTTACTATCATTAAAACTTTCTCATCAAGCGATGCCCTTCTTATCACCCATTTAGCAAGCGGACAACCTTGAGTTGTCTTTCCTTCTTTTCCGGTGTACACAACCTAGAATAATTATACAACACTTAAATGTAATTTGTTCACAAAAAATTTGAACTTTGATTCTTGTTCGCATAGATTTATTATACCATTTCATTATCGTAATGGTATTTCCAACTCGATGGAAGACAAAAATCACTCAAAAAATCAACAGTAATCTGATGACTTGATTCTGATCAGTTTTTTTGAGAGCAGTATTTATTTTATCAAGAACTATAAATGCATTTTCACAAGTCTATATTCATGAATAAATACATCGATATACAACTACTCAAAGCGGACAACAGAACCATAATCAACATGAACAAAAAAAGAGCAAGTACTATATTCAGATGATCAGTTTTTAAAGAATAGTAATAAATAGAAAAAACAGAATTTTCTAATTATTTATTTAATCTGCTCTTAAATCTCACATGTTTTTCAATTAAGAATTTTATTTAGTTATATTCACACAGTTCCATCGGCTGGATCTCTTACAGTTTTTATTTTTCTGTATTACTACGTACTAAAACCATTTTTCCCTTTTATTTATTATTTTCTTTATTCTGCTCTGATCAAAATTTACATCAATTTTTTTGGTTTTCCAAATAAATTCAATACAATATATTTGCTGTCAGGTTTAGACAAGATGTTCATAAATATTTATTTATTTAAACAAAAATGCAGCTAATTTCTTTTGTATTTACTGGCCGGGGGTGCATTTTAGAGAAAAAATGGAAGGAAATCATTCAATAATGCGTGTAAAAAATTTGTTAATTTTAAATTGGGCTCAATCTCTCTTTAGAGAAGTTTTATATAAATATAGCACCGCCATTCCAGCAAGGCCCTTTTTCCTCTACTTACAGCCTCTCATATATCTACTTTCCTCCACAAAAGTGCCTTACTATAACCGCTCAGCTACATATGCTATGAATGCACTTTAGCAAAATATTTGAAGGAAAAAATTGTAAATGTTTGCATCCAAGAATGAATAAAAATTAATTAGTTTGTAATTGATTAGATTAATTATAAAAATTATAATTTTATTTTATTGAATTACCTTTTCAATGCGAATAGCGTTTCCTTTAAGACCTGTTCTAGTTTCTAAATCATTACGAAGATCGGGTAAAGTAGCAGCAGCACCGAGATGCGTATAGTACGAACCGGGCTCTGGAGGACATTTATCAGGCGGAAAACAACTACAATCAGGAACTTCTGTTCTTACATTATTTTTTAACCTATAAAAAAAGAATTAATACATTTTTAATACGTTCGACATTTATCGGTACAAATAGATTAACTTTCACATGACTTAGATTGTAGATTGACCGATACGATATTCTGGATGCTTCCAGACGTATATAATTACTCGGGGTCTATAGGTAACACCATTTATTTGTATAATGATTGTACTAATAGATTAATAGTTTATTACGATATGGATTGCCGTGCTAGGATATGTTGGTGAATGGAACCTAACAGACCGATGGCTAGGAACAGTATTCTGTGTCAAGGAGCTGTTAATGTTAAATTAAGACAGGTTTGGCTGAGCCTTGAACTACCAACAGCCCTTGGATAAGAGGCCGGGCTGGTGATTAAAAATTCTGATGAAAATTGTAATTTATATAAATGATTCAAAGTAAATCTACCGATTCAGTTTGAGTGAAATCTGATCATTTGCTCTCCAGATTTTAGACTTCTGATTTAGGTTCTACATAAAAACTAGGTTGGATGTCGTTTGGGAAATTTTGACTGAAACATCGGATGCCATTCAAAGGGGATCGAAGTTTAAAAATGGCAATTTATGCCTGAAAATACATATAAGAATAGTATGTGCCCTTATATATTTTTAATACTTATATATATTTTGTTGATTCATACAACTTGAGAAAGTGACAGCTGGGTGAAAGAAGGAAGTGAAAGGAAGAGGGTAAGAAAGAGTTAAAGAGAGAGATAAAATAAGCCTGTCTGTATTAGTACATTACTCTTATCACCATCTGCTTGTTAAAAAATGATTAAACTGAAAATAATCGACATTTTAAAAATGAAAAGTCTGAAATACTTATATATATATATATATGCACTCATAGTTTAAAATCAATAGTAATATGATTAAGTATATCTAGCGATTTGTTTTGTACTAAAAATATCTAACATCCTTTTTTATCAAATTATTAAGCATACATCAGGAAAAGGCAGTAAGGCTACACACCATCGTTCAGTGTGCTATTTTTTTTTTTTTTCAGTTTTAAAATGATAAAGAAATTATTATTATTGCTGCTTTGGATGATTTTATTCCAACTTATTGCTGTATTGGCATCTTTTGCATCATCTAATGAATTTACAACTATAGTAATGGAAACCTAGAATTCTCTTTGTAATCCTTTATTACTAGATAAAAAGAAAATGAGGGATAGATGTCTCTTCAATAAGAAGGCTTGAATGCGATAACTCTAACCTAAATTTATTGTGCTATGAAATTTGGCAGTTGTAATGATATCTGTTCCATTAATATCGCTTCTGTACAGGCATATACATTTGAACTACCACAGGATTGCTTTCTACTGAGAACTACGATAGTTAAGATAGATAAGTATTATTATACTTATAATAATTCTTAATGATGGTGGTTGAACATCCGCAATCTCATTAAGGGATTTCCATACAGTCCAATGATATGGCTCGTCCTACAAAACCTTAAAATTGATGAGACAAGATTTCGCTTCTCCCCAGAATAAGAACACAACTAAACAGTATGTGTCAGTTAAACCAGTTCTAACTCTCTAAAAACTCTCTTAAAATACCAAGCGAAATTACCATAAACAGAAGCTGGGCCTTATACGATTGGTGCAGACATAATATCCCCAAATCTAGTACTATGAACTAATAAAACTGTTTCTCCTTATATGAAGTGTTCTGCTCATTTTGTCATATTTTAAAGATCTGTACCTTCTTCTTCAGATAAATATTGGGTATTATCCATTAAACCCTCCAAAAGAATGATGAATGAAAGAACTATAAACTGACTCATCTGTATCCATTAAAATGCAATAATAATATTGAAAGAGAAATACTGATTGAAATATTAACACTATACTGAAGAACACTATACTATATGTATTCTGGTGAATTAAAATGAAATCAAATGGATCCGTGTTATCGAGGAGGTATTAATATATCAGCAGTACCATGTTCAAGAAATTAATTATGCAAGAAATCAGTTAATTATGAAATAAGTATGCAAGACATTCAACACTGTACCTTTTTGTAGAATTACATGAGGAAAGAATGAGAAATTCTACAAGGAATTCTACACTATTTTGTTATGCGTATAATAAAATAATTTAATTATTTCCTGTAATAGATCTAGTTTTAACAGAATTTTTCTTCAATAAGGTAGGAAATACTTATTTTATGAAAAAGATTTTCAAAGACAAAGAATCTTCACATCTCTAAAGATATGCGTTCAATAACATATGTTAGATGTCTTTCTCTGAATGCCGTAGTATCTAGAAGAAGAAACTTCTAAGCGAATAAAAACGTTCTACTAAGAAAGCCAATTTCTATTTTAATTGTCCCAGCGTACAAGTAATTAAAGGAGCTTATAATTAGAAGGTGCATATACTCTTTATGCAAATTCCTAAACTTATAACCAAGATAACACTTTGAACATTTCTGACAGTCTTTTTATCTTAATATTACTTATACGTATACTCAAGATCTGTTCTACAAAAAATATGCAATCTGTGCACATATATAACACACTAACAACGCACTATATAATATTATTTATGTTGAATAGCATTAAATATTGAATATTGAATAGCATTAAAGTTCAAAGGATATATATAAGTATGCAAAAGTTTTTATACTGATTTGAATACTAGATCGTGAATACTGGTGTTCTTTGGCGGTTGGGTTTCCATTAACCACAACCTTCTTCTCAGGCGTGGTTGACCTCTCTCTTTTATCTGTTTAGCCTTCGGAACTACCGTAAAGTATTACTTCAGAGGATGAATGAGGATGATGTGTATGAATGTGAATGAAGTGTACTCTTGTACAATCTCAGG
>JAAAKQ030295555.1:0-10243 GCA_010016005.3 Zanna intricata
CATCATCCTCATTCATCCTCTGAAGTAATACCTTACGGTAGTTCCGGAGGCTAAACAGATAAAGAGAGAGGTTATACCCAATGAGCAGTCCTAGACATTATGAATGCAGCTCTGTTTGGATGTCTTCCCCCCAATAGTTAGAGAATGGCCAGATTTGTCTTCATCCCCAAGCCTGGGACTGAAGGGCAGGAAGAACAGAAATTCCAACATATTTGTCTCCTGAGCGAGGTGGCCAAGCTATATGAGAAAATGTTGGTGAATCGCATCTGGCAGGAAATCGAGGCAGAAGGCCTCCTCCCCATCAGTTTGGCTTTGTAAAAGGACGGTCCACTGTAGATGCGATTTGATATGTGGTTGACTGGGCCTGGCGCCTACACCAGATCCCTGGTGCTTCTGAATGTCAATACCGCTTTTAATAGCATTTCCTGGAGGGTGATCGTGGAGGCTCAGAGGGACAGGAGTCTAAGTGATTACATCACAGCCATTATCAACAGCTACCTCCATGAGTCAGAGAGTGCATACAGAAACAGAAAACGATCAAGTCAAATTCAATATGACATGTGGAATCTCACAGGAGTCGGTGCTAGGGTCATTGCTGTTGAACTTAGTGTATGACAACTTCCTATAACAGGAGCTCCAGGAGGGGGCAGAGGTGGTCACGTATGCCGATAACCTGGCCCTTTTTGTCACTGGCCGCATGGAGAGAGAGGTTGAGGATGTGGCTAACATGGCAGTATCGAGAGTAAGCAACTGACTGCAGGGAAGAGGCATGAAATTGGCACCTCGAAAGACAGTGGTAGTAAGTGATGTCAACTGCGGACAATTGCAGTGGATGGAGTCCGGGTGATGGAGCAGCTGTCTGCAAAATATCTGGGTGTTTGGATTGACAGGTCCCGGCTCTTCACCACTCACCCAAAAATAACATTATTTCTCTCAAAGCTATTTTCAATGTCTACCAATAAACTTAGGGAAATAAATTTTGTTTCGCTTCAGTAATAATCTTATTTTAGCATCAAGTTTGTATTTTTATCTAATAAACTTTAAACATCACTATTAACGAAAATGAGTTTTTTAATGTTAATATGGAGATTTCTTACTTAATGTTTCATAAATGAGCAACAAGCTTCTGATCCTGTTCTTTCACAGTGTGGTATTTCTTGGAACAATTTTTTAGGTCCCAGATTCAATCAGAAAGAGTTTTCTGCCTCCAGTTACAGGCAGAGATGTCAACATATTAATGGATTTCATTTATATATCTCAGGGATTCTCCCCCTAGATTGCATCTTATTGCATTTCCCATTACAATGGTCGAGCTTGGCTTTTCTCAACATATAAAGTATATTAAGTCCAAACATACGACTATGAAGGTTGGTGAGATCAGTATTTCACACTCTGCTGAAGGTTGAATTGCAATCTTCCTTTGCATTCACCAACTAATAATAATTGGTGTAATTCAACAGTACTATAAGATAAAGATGAAATTCAAAATTTTAATTTTGTGGTATTACTGTAGCTTAAGTTTAATTAAAGTTATTTCTTTGTGTTTTCATATTAGTACTCGGAGGTGAATTTTTTTTTAGTGTAAACATAAGTGAAGATAAATAAAAACTGCACTTCAAGTTGAAGATGAAAGATGATGCATCCAAGGTTTAGCATTCTTCTATAGAATGAAAATGATTATATTTCCATCTATCATTTTTCCACCCAGCAAATATAAGCTAAATATGCCAATTTACAAGCTAATAAAACCCATTATGTTTCTAAGAGAAGTTCAAACAATTCATCAACTTCATTTTCATAATTTCGCAAAAATCATGAGTACTGGCATAATGTTTTTCCTTGTGTATATTGGTTAACATCTTCAGTACACAATTTTTTAAAGCCCAATTTTCCAGTCAGAACTTCATAACAAAAATCATGAAACATCAAATACAATTGTTATACAGTGAAGAGTTGGTTTTCTCAAATTGTTTTCAGTCAAATCATCTACACCGATGGTCGGGCTGCTATATTCTTCATCAAGGATATTCATTTGCCCTTCCTGAAATGAACTGTCTTACTTTACCATTACTCATATTCAGCCCGTAAATGTCACAAATTTGCCTGTGAATTTCAGCCACAGAATTGTTTTCTGATGATTACTCCTCATACTTCACACTCAGTGGGATCACAAATTGTAGCAATGTTTATGAATATAAAAACTAACAACAAAATGACTGCACTGTTGTCACTAACAGCTGTCTAACTGAAATAACTGAACTCAATAAATAACTGAAGTGCCATCTGTTTACATCACTTATATAGGCAACAAATTCAAAACCGACCTTACTTTAAAAACATGCCTTGTATTTAGCAGAGTTAAGCCTTTAGATACGCTGATTTTGATGATTAGGAGTAAGTATGGGTTGAAATTATCTCCCATGATAATAACTGGGATAATGATTATCCCATGATAATAATTGCTCCTGAAAAAAATAATTAAAAGATTAATCATAAATTTTGTTGTTTCAGTACTTTTCATTTAACAAGTTAGGATTTACTGTAATGATCCTCAATACATTTGTCAGGAATGTAAAATTTCTTGTATGTAATTATGTGCTAGCTTTACAAGAGACAAAAAGTGAAGCAAACCAATCCAATTTTTTCTAATAACTTTCTAGTTGTGTAAATCTGAAATCATACGTGTTGTCCATTAAAGGAAACTGAGGCGAATCCCATTCTTAAAAAGTGATTTTCTTGGAAACTTTTTAATTTAAGTTACATTTCTGTCTTCTTACCACTAAGATCTCATATAAAACTTCTTATAATAACATCTTCAAACATGGCACCAAGTTTACAGATACATCTCAATATGACTGGATAGTCATGCTGAATTGCAACCAACTTGACCCTTCAATCAACAGTTCAATGCATTCACAATGCAATGTCAGATGTGACTTATTATTTAAAAAAAAAAGACCAATTGATTAAAGCTGTAACATCAGTCCCTTCACAAGAAACATAGCAAAACTATGGCTTGGATAAAGTAACTATGGTCAATCTTAAGTTCACTACTATTTTCTATTTTCATCAAAAACTTCCCTGATGTGATCAGTATTCCTAATATCATAAGCTGATATTAAAGTGTTCCTTCTAATCAGGTAAGAAGGTGATAAACTGAAGTTATAAAGAATGCAATTCACTGTTCACAGAGTTGGTAAGTAAGAATTATCCTACAATATTATCATAGTAATTTTAAGGAAGACATATAATTTTTTATGAACAATTTATTCTGGCAATTTATTTTGTCAGTCAGCTGACAATATAAAATAGATAACCACCAGGATTTGGAGGGTACTTTATTAAATCTTTTTATTTAGTGTTAATATTAGTTCTATTGCCTTAAGACAGTAAGAGATTTGGGGTTGATGTACTAGAGAGGGAGATATTTCATTAGAAGTATCACTTTTACTTACCTACACTAATCAATAATTTGATCAAACTTCAAATGTAATTCAGTCATTCGAACACAAAAATATCATATAAGTACACAAATAAAAACAATAAAGCAGTATGAATTTATTAGAAAAAAAAATGTAACCTGTTAGATCATTGTTTAGTGTTGATAAATATGGATCATTTAGACCAACATTTAGAAAATCATAAATGTTAACTTATCCTTGTGTTTATATTTATGAATGTGCAATCCTTGCTTAAGATTTACTTTAGGATCGTTTTAAAACCTACCAGAAATCTCAAAATAATTTAATACTGAAATACTTTCTTAATTTAATATTCCACCTCTACCCAGCCAAACAATGAACTATTTTTAAGTAAGGATCAATACAAGTTTGGTTCATGAGAATGGGCCTTCTTATGCTTTCATGGTCATTTTTAATAAATTTCTGAACCATTTAAAAAATCTTTCTACCAGTTTATTTAAAATACAATGAAAGGATTTACTTTTATGGAAACAATATTACTCTATTGATGATTGTTTAAATGATTTTATAAAACCCTGAATTTTCTGCAACTCATTCAATATACTCATATATATGTGCTCAAATAATTTTCATTAACACCTTCTGAATTGTAAATTATTTTGCAGTTATATTTTATATTTAAGTACCTTCATGAATTTGTCTTAATATTAAATCTATGTGTTTATATTTAAAATTATTAATATGAATTTTTAACACATCTATTTAAAAAAATTAGAATTGTGTATTCTATGATGCTGTTTCATTAGGATTTATCAACAGTTTCTCTTGATTCACCCAGGTAAATGCTGGAGCAGGTCCTTTTTCTATCCATCTCTCTCTCTTTATCTGTTTAGCCTCCGGAACTATCGTAAGGTATTACTTCAGAGGATGATGTGTATAAAGTGTAGGCTTGTACATATCTCAGTCAACCATTCCTGAGAAATGTGGTTAATTAAAACCTAGCTACCAAAGAACATCGGTATCCACGATTTAGTATTCAAATCTGTATAAAAATAACTACCTTTACTAGGATTTGAACCTTAGAACTCTTTTATTCTTTTTCTATCCATGGAGTAACATATCCACACATCTCTAACATGATCTACATATTAGTATGTACCAATTAAAATAAAACAGTTATTTATATAAATTAAATATAATACTATGTATTATATTAAATATGTAACATATATTATATTTATTATAATATAAATATATTTCTATATACCAATCAAAATAGAACATTCATTTATATAAATAACAAAAATATGAAAAGAAAACTAATCATCTATGTTCTGTATTCAATGTCATTATTCCACTGGCACTTTTTTAACATATCTAACCAATCAAAATTAGTTACACATCTAAAATTGATAAAAATAAGTTTGATTAAAAATTTTAAACGAATTCTTAATAAAATCACAAGAAAATATTCAATAGTAAAAATAAAAAACAAAATAACAATAAACACAATTAATTAAGCATACTCAAATTTTTTGGGTTAAAGAGGTAATAAAAAATGCAATAAGAAAGAAATTCCAAAATCTAAACAACTAAACAAATAAAAAAAAAAAGTTAAACAGAACGAAGTATTGAAATATTTGGTAAACAATTCAAGTAAATTTATTCTATTACAGAAAAATTAACAGAATAAATAATTCATGGACATTACAAGTAACAAAATAGTCTGTTGTCCTTATCAAAGAAATACAATCTAGAAACACAGATATAAAGTTAGAGAAAATAATATGAGCCATACTGATATTTATAAGATTTAGTAGTAGTAATTTAATTATTATCGAAAACCTTTAAAAGTATGTAATAAAAGAAAAAGAAATGAAAAAATCCTTGTGTAAATATAATAATAATAATAATAGTAATATATATATATATATATATATATACATGTATATATAAGAGGGGTAAAAAAAAAAAGTACTCATTGTTTGCTAGTCCATATCTCATCACAAATTTGACTTAATGTGACAATTTTTGACACTGAGGAGAGGGTTATGGTATATGTTCAAAATGACCACCAGCAGCTTCTATATAATGCCATGGATCTGAATTGTACACTGAACTACAGTTGTTAGTATATATGGCATAATGGCAGCACATGACTCTACAATTTTTTTCATGCAATTTTTTTTCATTGTCGATTGGTACTGGTTTTTGTTGAGATACATCATTCTTGATGGTCCCCTAGATGTAGAAGTTCAAGGGTGTCAAATCAGGAGACTGAGGTGGGTACTCAACAGTACCTCTTTGACCCACTCACTGTATGGATAAAGTTTTATCGACGTACAACCTGACATCTCAATGGTAATGAGGCGGGGCTACATCTTGTTGCACATAAAAAGTTCATTCCCATATAGGTTTTGGATGGCAGGCAAAATCCTTGTGTGAAGCATATCAAGATAGATCTCATCAGTTATGGTATTCTCAAAGAAGGTACCCTCAAAGAAGAAGGGACCAATCAAACCACACACTGATAGATCACACCATACAGCAACCCCTAGATTCACTACCCTGAACACAGGAGCATGAGGATTTTCAGAAGCCTAGTAGACACAACTGGGGTGGTTCATAGTATCATTAAGTTTGAATTGCGTCTCATCAGTCTACATAAACTTTTCTGCAAATTCCTCATTCTCACCAAACACGTGCTGAACCATTCACAGTACTCCATCCTTTGATCTGGGTCATCTTCATTCATCCTGTGCAGCAGTCTTGAATGTACACGTTCCACTTTGCACTCTTCAGAATGTGTTTTACACTTGACCAGCTCATCTCATTTTCGCGCACTCCCTGGTTTACTCATTTTTGTGGTGACTGGATGAAATGTTGCTATACTGCAGCACTGGATGCTGGACTTGTAGCTGTTGGTCGGCCAGATTTTTCCTCGTTCCATACTCCTCTGTCACTGCTGTTGTACCTTGTAAATGTTCTCGTACTTCCAGTACCACTTTAGTACAGGCTTGTGTTCAATAAATGATAAGCATACCTCAGCCATTGTTGCTACTTAACTGTCTTCTGCTGTACTGGCTAATATGACTTGCTCGTTCCACCACCAACCACCCATGCATGCATGGCATAAATTGCCAGCTTTGCCTAACACAACAAATTTAATACTTTACACTACACTACACATTAGATTAGTGAGTATAAGTCTTGTTTTGTGCAACTTTTGTTTAGATATTATTTAATTACAAACAGAGTACATTTAATTTTACCCTTCTATATACTGAAAATGTTTCATAAAATAGAAAAAAATGATGCAATCAGAGAAGAAATAAATGAAATTAAAAAAATAGCATTTAAAAATTAATATTATATTAAAACAAACTAGGTAAAAAAAAATATAAATTTAACACTTACAAATTTATAACTGACAAAAATATAAAAAACCAAAAAAATATAACATTAATAGAACAATAAATTCCAAAAAACAAACTCTCGTGTCATTATTGTTTAAAAATTACTAACAGAAAAAATTAATAAGCAAATTAGACAAAATGACCATGAAAAAATATTTTACAAAAAATTATTCAAAAAACTTACCATAGGTAGATGACAAAAATTTATTAAATTAAAACACAAAAAAAAAGTTAAATCCCTATAAACACTCTGGTTCCAAACTGTTATTTACCAAATATTCATAAAGAGGATACAACAATTATATTACTAAAAAAACAAAATTCGGCCCAAGTACTTTTGAGAAAAAAAGAAGATAATAAATGCAATATAAAAATGGATATGACATAATAACAAACTAAATGTAAATAAACATGTATAATATTTATGAAAAAGTTATGATATAAAGTTGAACCTTGTAACAAAATTAAAGTGGTCTTTCTTAACACAATTAACACAAACAAATATATCTATAGATGAAACAATAAAAAAATTGAATGGTAATTGTATAAATAGTCTTTATACAAACATTTTTTAAATAAAATTTGTTCGAAGACAAATTTTCTCATCAAAAGGATGACTTGGCAATGAAATAATATTTCTTAGCAATCGTAAAAAAAAAAAAAAAAAAATGTAGAAAACATTCTTACAGTAATTAACAGCACATGCTTAATATTTCTGGTAAGACATGATGATCACATCTTGCTATGTACAATTACATCACATGTATGGGACAGTCCATTTTAGCATGGAAAATGGAGAGAGAGAGAGAGAGATAGGCACTGTTAGGTTAGTTGCATTTCAAAATGTTCCAGTAAAATGCCCATAAATTTACAAAAACTAATACCAAATTATAAGAATAAATTAAATGAAATCCTTATGAAGTTGAAAGATTAGTAAATAACATCAAAGAATATCAATAATAAAAACAATATTAATTATTAATTAATATTAGTATCAATGAATATACTAAGTACCCATTTTTTCATTAAAAAAAGTTTTGATTTTTGGGTAAGACATATGAAGTTTACAGAAAACTTGTGAATGGAGAAACAGTATTTTATTTTACAACTTAATGTTGTATCATAAAGTTTCTTATTGGAAATATTGTATTTATTTCAGTTCATCTGTACTAGTCACTAGACTTTAATGTAAATTTTATTTTTTTATAACATTACTAAAGTCACCTGACTGTGTGGAGTAAACATCAACACAAAATTTGGGAATAAAATGAACTCTACAAAAGTATAACGAAAAAAAAGGGAAATATATTCTCTAGCCAAAATATGGTTTAATAATCATTAAACATATTTAATAATTATTTTATTAGTATAGTTTAGACTCTGAAATTTAATAAGATAAAATAATATTTTAAGTTCTTGATGATGGAATTTCATTCTGAAAGTGCTTGAACTAAATTTATATTATAAAATTGTTGGTAAATGGGTTTAATTGTTTATTAAATAATAATAATAAACAGACCAAGTTAACAATTAAAGCAAAATATTGACATCTCTTAAATGAGAAACACCAGTTACATTTATGAGATGCGCCTTTTATTTGTTTTTCCTTCAGTGGCAGATTTAATCAACTTTAAGGTTGTACTGATCCTTTCTCTTTTTTTACTCTCTTTTTCTGTTTAGGCTCTGGAACTACTGTAAGGTACTACTTTGGAGGATGAATGAAAATGATGTGAATGAATGTGCATGAAGTGTAGTCATGTACAATCCTCAGGTCGATCACTCCTGAGAAGTTGGTTAATTGAAACCCAACCACCAAAGAACACCGGTATCCACGATCTAGTGTTCAAATCTGTATTAAGGTAACTACCTTTACTAGGATTTGAACCTTAGAACTCTACATCTGTAATAACACACAGGTCAACAAAAAAATGAAATAAAAAATTGGAACAAAAATAAAATTAGGAGAATTAGAATGTATTTTTTATGCTGAATCTTAAAACGAAATCATTTTTTCTTCATTATCCTTTTTAGTTATGACCTTTAAAATATTAAGAAACTTATTAAATAATATAATACAATATAATAAAAAGAATACAATAATATTAATAATTACCATTAACATTTCTACCTTAATTTTGCAGACATTTCTGTATATTTGAATTTCTTTTTTTCTTAATTTCCTTTTGTGTTTAGTGAAGTCTTTTCTTTCTAACATCCAGCAGCAGTCACTCATCATAGATTCATCCCATCTGCCTTGATAATGTTGTTCCATCAGCAATATATCTTAGTGGAACCTTTCTCTTTGTTTGTCGCTGGTGTCACCCAAGTTTAAAGGGAAAAAGTCCAAATGAGAATGCAGGTAATGAATTTTCAATGACAGTCTGCAGTATAATTTTTCAAGAATTTTCCAAGAGTTCATTTATAAGCTGATCATGGTTTTCAGCTTCTTTTTTCCAAGAAAATCAGTAACGACATCTTTGAATGACTTCCATATTGCTAGTTCTTAGAATTTAGTTTGCCACCAAATATATTTTCACTAATTAATTTTTTTATTTGTGGCCTGATAAATATTCCCGTTTTTGATCTGGCTTCACTTAATTGTGAAAAAACCTCAGCTAAATATATAAAACTGACTTCATATTTATCAAATGCTTTTATAAAATTCTTCATCAGCGTAGTTTAATGTGTAGAAATAGTAAAATAATACAATCTGCTTCGAAAAGGGGAATGTTGACAACCTTTTCCTTTCCTGGGGTAAACTGATTTCTTTTTGATCAGTCTTTAACTGTGTAGTGTTTATCTGTAGCTCTATTATCCCACAAAAACAAGAAATGTATAAATTTTGTAAAGCCACTCTAGAGACCAAGATTCTTCTTGGCGCTATCACTTTCAGGTCAGCAATTATTCGTCATGAGTGTTCATCATACTTAACATACCTATCATAGTGACATACTTTCATATATTTTTTTCATTATTTATTATTATCTTTTCTTTTTAACTATTTCTTGATACTGTTATTTTCATGGTGAATATCATTTCATCATACAATAATTACATTTACAAAAAAAAAGTAAAAAAAAATCTTAAAAAATATGAATAATTGTTATAACATCTGATATTCACTAAGAAAGTACTCATAGCTTCAAGGAATAAGTATTTTAGAACAAAGCTGATATAAACAAAATTAATTCTTTAGTTTTTCAATAGTGCTCATTACTTAAAAACTTACAAATTAAAATAGAAAAAAAAAATTAAAAGAACTAAAAATTGAAATGCTTAAAATAAAAATAGTAATATG
This sequence comes from Zanna intricata, assembly GCA_010016005.3. Classification (NCBI taxonomy): domain Eukaryota; kingdom Metazoa; phylum Arthropoda; class Insecta; order Hemiptera; family Fulgoridae; genus Zanna; species Zanna intricata. The sequence continues at coordinate 10,137 of JAAAKQ030295555.1, forward strand.
AAGAATAAAACAGATAAAAAGGAGAAGAGAAAGATATATAAAGATGTGTCTATAAAGGAACAACTCTTTTACTATTCATTGACACATTGATTGTGAATGAAAAACAT
>JAAAKQ030295577.1:0-10243 GCA_010016005.3 Zanna intricata
GGCACAGACATTCGGTCTTATGCTCTAGGGCGACCGAATGGGGTGGTGGCGGGAGAAATGCCAGCAAACCAATTTACTATATACCTTACTAATTAAATAACCTACTCAAATTAAAATCTAGAACAAGGTTAAGAAATATTATTCTCATTTTTCAAAAAAATTCATGACATACTTTTAAATGAGATGGATTTAAAAACATTTAGCCCAAATACTTCAAGAAACAGTTTAATATTAGGAACAAGAGTAATCTATTTTAAATAATCTGTTTTGTCAATATTGCTTGCATAAAAAATGAGTACAAACATCTGTAAGAATTTAAAAAAATTATATTTAATAGTTAACTGCTATTATATTTTTCTCTTACAAGAGAATATGCTTCAATTTTTAATTTATAGAATCAAAATCTTTTTTTTTTCATTACAGAATTACACTGGCATGAAGTTTAATTTTTGTATAACCATTAAAAATAGATATTAAATTTAAAATAATAAACTATTATTACATTACTTTATAAATAAACAGACTGTTCAGAATCAAAAAGCTTTATTAATATAATACAAAATATAATAAATAATATTTACAAATATATTATGATCAGGTAAACAATTAATAATGCTAAATAAATATACGGTATTTAGAAAAGGGATATTTATCATACATACATACCTTTAACAAAACATCATCCATATTAAATATCAAATAACTAATAAATTTTCTTTTAACTAAAACATAAAAACTAACGAATAAATAAATAAGTAATTAAATACTTTGTGTGTGTTGGTAATTATTACAAAGAATGTACCAACAAATCTTAACTAGAATTTAAAAAAAAGAACAAAATAACATAAAGAAACACAAATACATTAAATTTTAATTTGAATAAAAGAAAACCAAAAGACAATATCTGTAGACCGAGATCATAAATTATTTTCACATAACATGATATGCAGCCTATATTCAGTCTTGTTTACCTTAATAAATTATTTATATATAGTCTTTTCATAAGGTTTACTTACATATTATCATTTATATTAGTAACCAGTCACTAGTCTAGCTAAGCTAATCATTAATAAACCTTTAGTTGATTCTTATCATCAAATCCAGCAGAATGTCCAGCGTTACGCACAATAAAACTATTACCATCATAATGCATTCGACGTTCACCACGACGCACAAATAGATGAGATGTCTGACCCATGGATGCAGTGCAGTGCAAGAATGGAGTAGTAAGTGATGCTGTTCCATTAGTGGGAGAGGTACGAATTTGATACTTGTTACTATTTCGAGCAATTCTGTAAATAATCATTAATAAAACAGATGTTCTTTTAATAACATACCTTGTTCTGAATAACTACCTTATTCAGAATAACAAGAGCCATTGCTTACAGCAATGCATATATAATAGGTACAAATAAGATTTCAAAACTAAATTTGTCACATTAAAATAACCTCATTCTGGAATTCATTAGATTTTGCCATGACACAATCCAGATGAGATCTAACATGATATTGATTGTAAATAATACTCTTCCATTTCATTTTTTTTTTTTTTTTTGTTACATATGCTAATGTAAAAAGTAAAATTATTATTTGCAACTTAAAAACAAAATTTTAATTATTTAATTACAGTAAACTATCATTTATAATGAAATCAGATATCATGATGTTTTAGATACAATGATCAAAAACCTGTTTCTTAGGTTGTTTATAGTGACATCCAAGGGCGTACACAACAGAGGGTTATCAGGTATGATGAAATCCCCCCCTTGAAGATTTAAGTACTTTTTAATATTAGGCCTACATAAAATAAACATACTATAAAAAATGTACACTATATATATTTGATTATTTTTTTTTTAAATCCGTTATATCTCTCTTCTACTTTCTCACTGCCAGAGTAATAGAATCTATCGACATAAAATCTAGACCACCGTCCTTCCTTTTTCAGTAATTTAATCCCCGTACTTTGAGCTGCGGTACGTACAGTACATCAAATCAACGTGCAACACAGCAGCCGTCACCACTCAACATTCTGAGAATGTGGCACTGCTCTCACTGACGCGATATATGCATATACCGTTCCTCTCTACTGAAAAAGGAACGATCATCAAAGCCATGTCCTTATTAAGAAGGTAATATAATAATACCGACCTTGTAATAAAATAAGGCCGACACAATAAAACTTACTTGTTATGAAATACTGACAGCTCTGCAATGGCAGAAGCGCGCATATATGAAATACTGTACACTGTCGAGCAGTATTCACTCGTTAGTCTAAGTTCAGATTTTATTGTGGAACGTCGTTTAACGTTTTGTGCATTTCGCAGTTAATACTTTTTATAGAAACTTGTCAATAGAAAATTTAATTAGAACTTTTAATAAATGTCTAAGCGACTTCAAAATTCAATTTACAATTTTTTTTAGCAAAACGTTGCGTGCCGGTAGCGATTCTTGTAAAGTTATTGAAAATTTCATATAGCCAAATATTCTTCGCTGCCGCAACGTGACGATGCTGTCACAGACGTTCTTTCCGAAACTAGTTTCACACCCTCCCATGAAAACTCGGCTGGTATTGATATAATCAATAATGTTGACGTGCCCGTTGAATCATTTAGAAGTGATAAGTGTATTGTTCTGGTTCCAGTGTATTAACTTACTTAAGTGTTAGTTCCAGTGAACACGCTTATGATATTGGTGTTTACATAGGAAAAGACTTATCTAATAAAAAAAAATGGATCTTCATGGGCAGTATCTGGGAATCAAATCTAGGGTTTGTTTTTCCAACAAAAGGAAACTGAAATTTGCGATTCAGTTTAAATGGCTTTACCGCTGTAAGTGGTAAATTGCTTATTCCAATTTAAGAGAGGGAGTTTTTGTAAATCTTGTGTACTTTTTGCTCCAAGAAATGGTGTTGGATCTGGTAAGCAACCCTTACGTCAACTTTGTAGTGACAAAATTTGATAACTGGAAGGATGCCGTCGAGTGATTTTCAGAATATGACAAGTGGTTTTTATCGCAAAGAAAGTTTGGACGTAGCCGGTACTTTGACTGAAATATTATGTGGGAAGAGAAGTCAATAGAATTGCCAGTAGATATTGCAACAATTCAAAAGAAACGGGAAAATAGGAAAAAAATTATTCCTATTATTGAAATCATTTTGTTTTGCGGGAAAAAAATGTATCGCAGAAACTGTTCAGCTCATCAACACGTTGAAAATCTTTCTGTATAAAGTTTTCGTTGTTCTTACCAATGAAAACAGCAGTCTTACAGCCATTAGATCAAGTCGGTAACAGTCTACTACAAAAAACATCTAATTTTACAAATGATACAAGATTTAAATAAAAAAAAGGTAACACAAAACTATTCTGAATGCTGTAATTATGTTGGAAAGATCATTGAATGAGGTTTCTCCGCTAACGTAAAAAACTGCTTGCATGCAGGATTTTTAACAAAGGCTGGCGAAGTTGTTGACGTTGCATGCGAATTAGAATATTTGGCGGATTGGTTTTGCAGTCTTAAAATGCATTGTTTGAAGCTTATCAAGAAGTTGATAAAGATTTACAAACTAATGAAACTGTAACTGTGGTGATGTAGTGGCCTCAGTATTAGCAGTAATAGACGGAAACGTAGATTATGAAAACTAAGGTTAAACCCCCCCCCCCCCAGATCTTTCAGAAGTTTTAGCAGTAATGAAAACTGTTAGCCCGTTTCACAGAAATTGTTATCAAGAAATAGAAGATTGTGTTCGTTTTGATTTAAAAGAGAGCCTTCAAAAACTATTACAACACGAAATGTTCGAAACAAAGCAAAATAACAGATATATCTTCTTCTTCCGTATTTGTATTTATTATCGCACGTTTTTGTTTTTTATAATTCGGAAATAAATTATCTTTAACTATTATTATTATTACTGAATTTCAATACCAGTTTGGATGGCATATTAAAGTAGTACCACTAAGCTACCTAAATATCGGTTATTGTGACAATTTGTTATAATGACCTGAAATATTCCGTCCCTTGGACGTCAATATAGACGATATTTACTGTGTGCGTGCGTGCGTGCGTGCGCGCGCGCGCGCGTGTGTGTGTGTGTGTGTGTGTGTGTGTGTGTGTGTGTGTGTGTGTATTTATTTTTCAGTAATAAATTTTTTTTTGTAACTACAAAAAAAATTTGTGGTGATAAAAATTAAAATTACATAATGTACACCAGAGATAGACTAGATTTAGAAATAATTATATAAACACAAGATGTTTTATGTACCTGACAAGGCCATCTGGAGTCTGTGAGATGCGAATGTTGTTAATAATCCAGTTTTCAATTCCTTCATCAGTAGTCCAATATTGTGCTGCTCGCAATGTATCTACAGCTTCTTGAACGTGTAATGGGCCATGGCGACAGTCATTGTAGAAAATAGGAAGAGAAAAATCATAATTCATGTCAGAAAAAGTATCGGTAGTCGTTCTAGTCCCAGCTGAGTCAACAAGATACACAAGAGCGCATTGTTCAGATGTAAAACTCACTCCTTTGTACCACATTTTTGCATATCTGTAATATCAGATTTGAATGAATAGTTTGAATTAATAAATTATTTTAAAATTGTTTAACTGCATTTGTAGTATGGTGTCATTTCGGAATTAAAATATCAGTAAAATGTATTTGTAAAAGTAGAAAACATGTGATATTGTTATAATTTACAATACTGTTTAACATTAGGTGTTTTATTCATAAAAATCATTAAGCAAAGGTAATATAGAATAGTTTTAAAATCAATTTTATATATCCTATAAATGGGAAAATTCTTGTAAAGATTTCAGAATTCATATTAGTGGCAATGCCTAACTTCAGTCTGGTGGCAATTGCTCTACTGATATTACATCAAATTACAGCAGGTATATTATTCCCATAAAAATTATAATTGTTGGGTAGATATAAAAATTCATAATAGATACAAAGATCATATTATTCAAAATTATAAATACCTATTCTTAAAAGGACACACCCACACACACACCCATACACATGCCCACCTGGGCGTGATGCTTCATCTAGTTCATTCAAATTTTTATGCAGAAATTTGGGTTAAAAACTTTCTAAAATAAAAGTATGTTTGTAATCTAAGTCACTAATATCAAACTATTCTGCTGGTATTACATATGACAATGACTATTGTGTTTTGAAATAATTTTCTAAATTTAAATTAAATTATTTCCCTTATCCAAACATCATGATCAAAATTTTATGTTAAATTTTATATATTGAAAGAAAGATTTGCAAGAAAGATTTACAAGGAAGATTTTATGGGAATTTGTTATTTCTAATATTTGTATGTTTTTAAGTGTTGTTTTAATCAGCATAATTAGATCCATTTATTATATTTATGTTTATGTTTTATGCTTCATTATATTTATTTATGCTTGCAGATAATCCTGAAAGTGTTTTTCTTAAATTTCTGTTTATAACTTCACAGATTTTATTATAATTTTTCTTTTCACATACTATTTTAGAAACACTAAAAAAATAATTAAAAACACTAAAGAAACTTTTTTTTTGTATTTATTTTAAAGGAAATTTCAAAATTAGTTTTTGACATATGCACACATGCACATGTGTGAGCAAGTGAGCGAACGAGCATATTAATAAATAACCATTTCTTGGCCAGAAAATATTCTCCAGCAGATTAAAAAAATGGAATCCAAATGAGAATAAAAAATGGATGGAAGGTTACTGGAATTTAACCATGAAAATTATTAAATGAGTTTCATAGGTTTGAATCAAGGCAGGAATTAAAATTGTGAGAAAATGGAGAAGTATGATAAATATTTTGAGGAAATATGGGGGGATTACAAAGATTTGAGGTCAAGAGTAAAAGTAAAAACCACAGGATAGCAAAACAAACTGATCACGCACAGGAGGAGGGCATCTAATAAAGAGAGAGATGAGTTTTTAGCCATAAAAATGAGTTGTGTAGGATTTATTAAATAATAAAATAGGTAATAAATAGGTAATAAATAGATAATAAAGTACACAAAAATTAAGCAATGAAAATATATTAAAAAAAAAAATTTGATTATTGGCTTAAAAATAATAAATTTAATATTAAGTTATATTTAAATATTCAAATTATGATACTAAAAACAATAGTACCCACCACCAAATTATAATAATCGCAGAATATTCATTTTTTTCCTGGGCATCACCCAGGAAAAGAAAATTTTAGTGAAATAAAAGTTATTTTTCAACATTAAAATTAATTCACACAAAATTTCTTTGTTTATAAAATCAAAAAACCTTCTATTGAATTGGTTCAAAACCTTCTGTAGAATTTTATAATTCTAAAATTTAATGATCAAATATCAAAAGTTATTATCCCAACTCCCAAGAACCATGCATATTTCAGAATGTTAAACACAATATTATTATCCAGAAACAAATGTTCATAAGTAAAAAATCAAATAAGTAAAAATGGCATAATAAGTAAAAAATCTTACTGTGTAGTTGTAAAATAAAACTATGAAATCAGAACTAGAAAACTTAGAAATTAAAATTTGTAGAAATTTTTCAATCCACATTACACAGAATAAAAATTTTAATTCGATTAAAAATTTTAATTTAAGATTAAAAATTAGTAAACAGAAATCTATTAATTAAAATTATATTAATACATAGTTTAAAGTTTAATAAAACATCTTACTAGAAAAATATCATTAAATAATATATTCAATTTATGATACATCAGTTCATATGTTATTTTGCCAAATGTTTCATGCGATGATTTGTAATGATTGTAATTTGTTCCTTATACATAAGGAATCATGGGTGCAGGTGTGCCCAGTCTGCAGTCTGTCCAATATAACATTTTGGTGCTATCATTGCAGTAAAATATGTGCACCTTTTGTATAATCTTTTATAATTTGTTTTGAAGAGGATAATGTATAAAGATATATTTTCACCTGTGAAAGAAAGCTTTCAGAATATTTAGAGTATTCTGATATAGTGAAATTATAAATTTTTAATGCACTTTTTCATGTTGAACAGGAAATTTTATACGTAATCAGGGTACTGGTGTAAAGGGTTCTCCTTATACCAAAGAAGAGATCACACTAAGTTCAGATGCCAATCTACATCAATTTAAATAAGTAGGGTATACAAATCATCTGTAATACCACCAATTTAGTGCAATACTACCAAATTTGCATTGCAATACAGTGCATTACATAACTAAGAGAATGATACATTTATCAGTTATACACATTAGAAAAAAATCAAGATTTTTTCCAGAAAAAACAGTAAAAATTTTAAAATGGATAATTTCAATTGGATAACACCAGAAAACCTGTTTATAAACCACTTATTTTGAGAGTGTCCAAAGATCATAACTGTTTACTAACTTAATTCACCACAAACCAACAATTCTGGCCTTGTGTTAAGTTTGTAATGAAATTTAAAGTCTGTGTGATGAAATTCTAAAAATCAAAGAATCAAATTTTAAGAATTCACCTTTTAATATTCATAAAAAAACAAATTCTTACCTTTTTAAAATTTCATTTAAATCATTATGAAATTGAAATGATGGCACGTTCAAATTAAACTGTTTATCCCTGGGTTCTGTTTCTTTGATTGAATCTTAGTTCACATAAGTGATCATTCTTCTATAAATTGGCTTAAAGTACTTATTTTTCACCCAATAACAGCTTTTTATTTATGAACATAAAATGAAAACATGCCACCAACCTATAAAAGAGAGACCACTTAGTCCGGTAGAAAAAAATTTATTATTTGGCCAAAACCTGAAAATAAACTTGCAGAAGTATTTGAAGAAAATTTTAGAATGTTATTGCTTGAACAAAACTCTTCCAAGTGTAGGGAAAAGATAAAAATCTAGCAAAAAGTTAATATGATTTTACAGAGAAAGACTGACAAATGATAGCAAAATTTTTTCCCCATTTTTCATAAAAATTGTGAATCCTACAAGGAAAATGCACTTGTTAATTGCATGATACTTATAATTTTTTCTTTATCAGTTTTAATTGTTTGAGAATTTTAAATTAATGACAGCTTTTGTGTGAATTTTTACATTCTTGTAGCATAATGGACCACTAAGACAACTTTAATAGTATTAGAAGAAAGTTCTTTACAGAAAAAGTTATTTTAGAAAAATGTAGCCATTTCTGTTAAAATATCCGCCATAAAATTATTTCAAGTTTATCACAATGATGATTATAAATAGAAGAAACTTAATTGAAAAATACTGTTTGTCATCATCAAATGATAATTTAGAAGAAACAATTGAAAAATACTGTTTGTCATCATCAAATGATAATTACATTTTTCTGGTTTTCATGGAAAATGGCCGTGTCAATGTTTTTTGGTTGTCAGTGTAGTATTTCTTTCCTAACATACCCTACCTTTTCAGATACACTACCTGTGTGGAATGTTGGCAAGTGTATTTAGAGATTTCATTCTAAATATACAATTGAAAAAGAGATAGGAAGAAAAAAAATGTACGAAACTCCAGTATTGCATTTTACTAATGAGCAATTTACTGTACTGTTCAGGATACATTTTTACATTTAAATTTTGTGTATAAATGATCTAGTTAAGAATACATAAATATTGTATTTGTAATAAGCTATGTAAAAACAAAAAATCTCCAAACTTAATGTGACCTGTTCTCCAAACAGAAGATTCTGAAGCAGATGAAAAGTAAAATGATAGCTAACATTCTCCAAACAGCCACTAATAGTTTCTTTCTTTTTTTTTATTATTAAACACTTACGAGATCAAATACACTATGTGGAATAAAAATGTTTATGTGATTAGGATTGCACCTGACTCACGATTCTAGAGGAATAAAAAATACTAATCTTTATCAAAAACTGACAAAGGAACGAAATAATTTTAAGTTTCCCATTACACAATTTTTTAGATTTTCAACCAAAGTAGACATGAAACAGCTAGCTTGTCAGAATTTTTAAACAATTTTTTACAGAGATTTCTTTTTTAAGCAATAATCTTCTTCTGTTATGTTTAATTCCAGGCCCAAGTTTAATTCTACCGGTCTAATTTGGTCCAAGATCCTCTGCAGTACTGATGTGTTAGAGAAAAATAATGGTAAATTTTTATCTTATGTGACATGATCAAGTGGGAATTTTTTATTATGGCACATTTGTACACTAAATCCCAAAACCACAGTATACTTTTCTTAAAATGACATTTAAAACTTAAAAAATTTTTTTCACTGATGCCCAAAAAAAAAGCTATTTCAAAAAAAGAGCTATTTCACTTAGTGCAAACTGATTTGACTCCACGAGGTAGGGTAGATGTTACATGCAGTTGCATTTTAAATGCTTTGGCGTCAAATTAGAGATGAATAAACACACCTATCCCTTAAATCAATACCCCTGGAAGGTACTACAGTCCTTTCAATTATTAGCCTCTAAAATTTGTAAGAGGAGAAAAGAACAAAACAGAGGAAATATATTGCCTAGTCACTACATGAATATAATAAATAAAATAAGCTCATTCTGCTTTCAGGTATTATCCTACAACAATTACACTAGTCATTCAGCCATTTTCCATGACCAGTGAACAAAACTACTCTATTCATTTCTAAGGTCTTTCCATTACCCCTAAAACCAATCACACTAGCCTTCCTGCACTTCAGCTAATGGAATGAGTTTGAGACAAGTTCTAATGAAGCTGAATGTTAAACCTCTCTGTTGTTCTACCATAAAACTATATTTGCAGTTGGTTGCTTTTAATAGCTATTGGTGCGGAAAATTTTATCCAGTTCCTCTTCTTTCTTTTTACAACATAATTGTTGTTCAATGGCTAGATAACCATTCTACCTTGTTCTATCATATGATTTTTATTTCTACAACACCCCCCCCCACACACACACACACACTCTCATGCACACGCACACATGCACACGCACACACACACACTCATGCACACGCACACACGCACACTCATGCACACACACACATATGCACACATGCACACACACACATATGCACACATGCACACACACACACGCTCATGCACACACACACACACGCTCATGCACACATGCACACACACACACACGCTCATGCACACACGCACACACACACGCACATGCACACACACACGCTCACGCACACACACACACACACACGCACACGCACACACACACGCACACACACACACGCACACACACACAAGTGTTATAAAAAGAAATCCCAGTGATTTGAACAGGTA
>JAAAKQ030295610.1:0-10242 GCA_010016005.3 Zanna intricata
TGAAACGACTGGCACTGGATAGGGAATCTTGGAGAGCTGCATCAAACCAGTCAAATGACTGAAGAAAAAAAAAAAAAGCAAATGAAAGATGAAGAGTCAGAACAATTTTGAAAAAGCACCACAAGCATCATTTCAAAATAGTGTTTAATTATTCCTAGCAAAAAGAAGGATGAGAAATGTAAAATTGGTTGTAAACTTGAAAACTATAAAAAAAAAAAATTGGGATGAAATATACCTCTAAAAATACTTATGTTGCATTCAGATTTGGACTTTTTTCACTTCACATTGGTGATGTAAATGATAAGCAATGGTGAAAAACACTTTCTCCAGGATACATCAATGACGGAAACACGCTACCGGGGAAAATGCAGTCTGAATATGCTTGCAATTACTGCTGTAGTGAAAAGGGATACAGAGGATAAAAAGGTCTGTTTGAAAAGCACCCAGGCCGATACACCTGAGAAAAAACAAATATCTGATAACTTCCAATTCTACTCTTCTTTAATGTAATCTTTTAGTAATTCCATACACGTAACAATGATTTTTCTGGAAGTTTTTTTTTTATATATAGCTAAAGCAAATAAGCATTAACTATAAAGACAGCAGATTAGTTGCTATCATGCTCTTGTATTATTCTTTGCTGTTATTTGCTTTATTACCTCTTTTGCTTTTAAACTGTGATCCTGTTAGGATGATGTACAACTTGGGAAAATCAGAAATAACAAAAACCATATAAGGAGCATAAAAATTAGGAGACTTCTATACTTCACCAAAAAATTCTGAGTTACACATAAAGAATGGATAGAAGTGATGTCATGTTGCAACTCCAAATGTGTAACTCCTGTTTGTCCAGTCTCTTACCTCAAACTGCATTATGGAGGTGTTCCATACAACTGCATTTGAGGTGTTCCATACAAAATTATCATAATAGAGGGCAGTAATTGGTAAGTCCATGTTTTTATTGATTGGCATGAAAAATTTGAAAACGATATATGCAAAACTTTAATTTTTATGAATGTTTTTATCTATATATGCATTCCATAAGAGTGTAGGCCATTTAAATCTGACTTCTGGGTAATAGTAGTATATTTAAAAATGGCATCCTAGCTGTACAGCTGATCGTATATAAATATGATGCGAATGGGTTAATATGTCAACTTATCATGCACCATCCTATATAAAATAACACATCTAAATTTATTAAACTGCTTTTCTTGTTTTTCAATTTTCAAGTTGCCATAGAAAATGTCCTTTTCTTCTACAAACCAAGATAAAAGGTTAAATTCTGATATTTACATATTAGTCTTCAATAAATAACTTACCTAATAGGATAATTAAACAGAACTCATCAAATGGGACTGTCTTTCAGTCTTAATTTCATACCATATTTAGTCTTAAATTATAATTTAACCTTATTACAATATTATTAATATAGAATAAAAAATTAAACAAAAAAAAAACTTATTATCAGACATTGAGGACGTTCAAATTTTATAGTCTCAGAATGTAAATAATAAACACTCAACAAAATAAAAATAAATTTTCTGGTTCACGAGTTATTTGGTGGTATATTATCTTATACATATTAAGATTTGTAAATAAAATATTTTTATAATTATTCTTCATTTTATAATCATTACTGTTAACAATTACAAGCAATTTTGAACAATGTTCCATTCTCGTTAAATATCAAATGTTTTATCTGATCAATGTTTAGAGAAATCATTGGTTTTAGTGATGATATGTTAACAGAGTCGTTACATACTTTAATATTACTAATTTACATTAGTAACATATTTAATTACATTACATTATTAGTAACATATTTAATTTTATATTTAGTTTAATTTAGAACATATTTTAATATTACATATTTATAATTATTCACTAATTTATTTTTCTTTTAGCAATTAAATTATTCTTTGTGCTTTGATCTGTAAACTATATTGAATTCCTTATGATATAGATTTATAAGTTCATTAACTTCATTATTTGTATAATAAGTTATTTTTATTTATAAGTTTTATACATTATGTGCTTTTCAATTTTGATTTAAAGGTGTTAATAATATGAAATATAAATAAATTATTTATTTTTGTGAATAAATGAAAATTAACTTTTTATATTCATACAGTAGGTGTTTAAGCAGAGGTAGATTTTAAAAACTGGTTCATAATGCAAGCTTCGTGCTTGTTTAATTACAAAAATTACAAAATACAAGAAAATAAATGGGAACTCCTGAATGATGTACTTATAAAAAACAAAGTTCTCGATCAGTGGTATAATACAATCTGGCCATTTGTATATCTCAGTCCGTCTGAATATATAGAAAAAGTAAAAAAATAACAACTCATACCTCAAAATCCTTAGCACTTAGCACACACAAAATATTTACATGTTTGTTTTTATAAATTTAAAAAAAATTGCCACCACAATTTTGCAATCAAAAGAAACACTTCCATTACAACCCAACTTAGCTTCTCTAAGGTTGAACAATGACCAACAAAACAAAGAAAATCCTTTTTTCTAGCCTATCCCCCCGCCATGTATATCATCAAACTTCCACCTTGACAAAAACCACGCAATTACACATACCAAGCTTTTAGCATTATTAGATAAATATGATATAAGTATCAATTTTTTTCTCTTAATAAACATTATACATTTTAAATGAGAACAAAATTTATTTTACACACAATTTATGATGGTTACAATAACTGTGATATCATCAAAGATATACTTTACTTTATTAATACAATAGTGTAGATTTTTTTCCTTTGAATAATAAGACTAGATTTAATTCGGAATCAATAGGATAAATAAAAACTGAAAAGCAGTAATACTTACTCCAATATAAATTCTTCATCCCATACTGGATCCGGTCCATTCTTAACCTTCGTTCTGGCTACTTTAACTTGATTTAGAGATATAATACAGAAAGGGTTAGGCACCAGCTTATAAGGTAATCTAAAACACACAAAATAATGGTTTTACAATTGAATGATGTTACAGAATTAATATAAATAAGTTTGGAAAAGATTATTTCAAACAGAAGTGGTATTTCTACTTGTCTGAAACAGTACAAAATATTTAACTACAAAAATAGTAATAATAATAATAAACAAAATATTAAAAAGATTCATAAAAAATTAAGTAAAATAAATGAACTGTTTATTCTAAACAATTTATTCTTTGAAAAATATTTTGGATAACATCTTGAACTTTTCAATAATTTCTTTGCACTAAGTGCATATATTATACAATTACAGGCAGATTTCAAAGGTACAGATGTTGAGTTTTAAATAAAGCAAAAAATGTATTATATCAACATTTTCAGCATTCAATTTTAAATTTGAACAATTCGATTAGTTTGCAAAATTAAGAATGAACACAGAGAAAAGTAAATCTATTTTAGAAGATCATAAAATTAATTAATAGAATTCCTTCACTGTATACCTTAGTTCTACTATCTTTAAATGGAGAAATATCCAAGAAGTTCATTCTAATTATTAAGCAAACAATATATTTATTTATGTAATCTGTGTATAATTTTAAGCATCATGAGTCACTATTACTTAGCTTTTTAATATCTTTAGTAGGGCCCTATTAAATGAATTAACTAAATCTGAGTTATATATCATCTGTCACAAGTGGCTAGCATAGTATTTAACATGCTGGCTTCTAAGACATCTGGTTTCAGGTTTATTTTGATATTTTTCACCAGCTGGTCATCTCATCTTTCCTGTTAAAAGTATTTATGCAATACGTCTGAGATTGAAGCAACAAAAACTGAATTTGACTAATAAATTAAAATAGAAATCATTGCACAATTTATTTGAAATTGAAAGTCTGTATAACTTCATATAAGATTTCATCAAAAGAACCAGAAGATTTAAGAGTCTGTTCAAAAAGTATCCAACCATATTTTTCTGGAGGAAAATAGCACTAGTTCCAAGTGCGCAAAATTTTTTTTTTGTAACTTTATACATGTCAGTTGTTATCTAGCAATGTTAGTGTAACAAGTTTTTGTGGCGTTGCTATTTTATGCATAATGATGGAATGCATTGAATAATGCTACTGCACCAGGTTCTGCAAAAAGCTTGGAGATACTAGAAGTGAAACAACTAGTAAGATTAAGCTAAAGCTGTTGGCATTACCCATCATTTTCAAAATGACCAAACTTCAGTTGCAGATGAGCAGTATACTAACAGACGATCAACAAGCCGAAATGCAAATGTTATTAACAATACGCACAGTTGGAAAATCAGCAGCTGTCCACTTGAAAAATAAAAGTGGCAGATTGGCAAAAGTTCCATTTTTAATGGCATACATAAAGTAGCAGCAAAATTTATATCAAGCAACTTTAACCTAAACAGAAAGAAACTTGTTTTGACATTGCACATGACATTTGTGTACATGTGAGCAATGACCCTAATCTTCTTAAAACTGTGATAACTGATGGTGAATCACAGGTGTACAGTATAACCCAGAAACAGAAGCCCAGTGCATTTTATTGATACATAGTACACAAAACAAGTTAGAAGTAAAATGAAAATGATGCTACCTATTTTCTACGTTTGTCACAGAATTGTGCATCATCAATACATATCAGATGGCCAAACTTTCAACATACAGTACCATCTGAAAATTTTATATTATCTTCATAATGCAGTTCAGTGCAAAAGATCAGCAATCTGTGAATCAGCAAGTGGCAACTGCATTACAATAACACATCATTCAAAACACCACGGCTAAACACAAAATTCCTCAGGTTTGCCAGAACACCTGACCACCACACACAGCTCACTGTATTTTCTGCCCCCATGCTGAAGATACACTGAAAAATCTCAATTTTACAGATGGAAGGAAATAAATCACAAAGAAATCAGCACAGCTGGTAGCTATTCCCAAAGAGAACTACACAAATGTTTCCCGCAATGGAAGAACTGCTAGTTTAAATGTGTGGAGTCCTAAGTGAGCTACTTCAAAATAGACTTGGAGAGGAAGCCATTATTGTAATCAACTTTTTTCATGGCCTAGTAGGGTCGGATATGTTTTGAACTGACCTTGTATGCAGTAACATTTAATGTACATTTACATTAACATTGGTTCTTGATGGGAAACACTGAATTGTATATAATCTTAATATTTATTTTATGGGCTTAACAGATTTTTTGCATCTATGTAAATCCATTTTATTATTTCCAAATTTAGAAAAAGAACACTAGTTATCTTTAACTAGTAACTAATATTAAATTTAAAATGGCCTTTGAATCCTTTCAAAAACAAGTTACACATACAAAAGGAAACATTAATTGTTATATCTATGAAATACCATTAAAAGTAAATATTTCTAGCTTCCAAGTAATAAGAATTCATTGTGCACAATATTTTTTTTTTTTTTTAATCTAAATATTTGATTTAAAAAAATGCCTGCTATTTATGGTCATACACCTTGATCTGAAGAACATTTTAGATGATTAGCATTAAATTAAATTTCTTCAAAAATTACAATTACAATTTACTAAATATATATACATACACAATTTCCAAAATTTACTACCAATATAAACAATGAAATAATATATACAATCATTAAGACACTTTCAAAATCCAGTTAAATCATACCTATGAGCATCCAAAATGTGTAGATGAAGACATCTTAATTCTCTTAATCGTTGCACTTTTGGAGGTCTTTTAATCTGAGGCACACAAAGGGGTTTAACAGCATTAATCCAATCCTAAAAAAGAAATGAGATTATAAACAACCAAACAGTAATTCAAACAAATTTTAATATTACTCAATCAAACAGCATTTCAAAATAAAGATAAAAAATCTTCACATTTAGTCAACCTTACCTAAATCTAACATCTCAATTTAACTAAAAGCTAATAGTTACATATTCTCACACCCAAACTTGGTCAATTCAGATAATTTTTATATTTCTTTGGTGGTTGGGTTTCAGTTAACCACACATTTTAGGAATGGTTGATCTGTGACTGTACAAGACTACATTTCATTAAATTTATTCACATCATCTTCATTTATCCTCTTAAGTAATATCTTACAGTGGTTCCAGAGGCTAAACAGAAAGAAGTAATCTTTAATGTGGATGTAACCAAAATTATATACTGTAAATGAAATTTTAAGAATGGTTCACTGACATCAAAACAAGATATTCCTTATAGATTTTATCTGCAAAATTCTGTTCCATCAAAATAAGAATCTGTTGTAAATATTCAAAATGGATATATGTTCTAAAATTAGAAAACCATTCTGTAAAACTGATATCACATTGCAAAATGAGTTTGCTTGAACTGATCCCACCAAAATCTTTTTCCATTTAATAAGCTTGTTTGCATTAAATAACTTAACATTAAATAAACTGTGATTAAGTTCATGAATTTTCATAACATCTCACAATTTTTCATTTATTGATGCTTGTTGTTGTACACCAAAAGTCATAGAATCATTAAGTATTTTATTTTTTGTACATAAATAGTTTCTTAAAATTATATATACAGGCACATATATATATATTTTTTTTAAATTTATATATTTGTTCTTATAGATTTTAACTAACACATTTTATGGTAATTTACAAGTTCATCATTATCATACATTTGATAGATTTTACCCTTTTTTTTCACAATTCTCTTCTAACTATTTTTTACAGAAGCCACAACATCTGCCAGATATAATATATAAGTCCAATATATAAGTAATAATACTTTAGATATAATACATTTATGCCAATGCTTTCTCCAATCTTCGAAACACCTTTAGGAAAGAGGTGCAATTTTCGGTATGGCATTTAGCTCCTTCAGCGATACTGTCTTCTGGGTTAACTTTGGCAAAACATCTTCCTTTCAAGTCACAGGGGGCCATGTCCAGTGAATACAGTGGCTGAAGCAACATACTAGTGTTGTTTAGGGCCAAAAATTAATGAACAAGCAGTGAAGTATAAGCAGGTGCATTATCATGGTGGAATTGCCATGAATTGCTTTGCCACAAATCCAGGTGTTCTCTTCAGATTGCTTCATGCAAATTGCATAGAACTTCCAGGTGATACTTCTTATTGACCATACAATTTGGTGGCAGAAACTCATGATACATTAAGTCATTGAAATAAAAAAACATAATGATCAGAACCTTTACATTTGATCTAACTTGACAAGTTTTTATCGATTTTTGCTCTTCAGGAAGCTTCCATGGAGACAACTTGGCCTTAGTTTTGACATCATACCCATATACTCATGTTTCAAGCTTTAAAAAAAGCATGAATCCAATTTTTCACCTACAATGATGAGATATATGGTTTCATAAGTAAGCCTCATGTTTCTTCTTGTTCACTATATTTTCAAAATTTACGTAGAAAAAATTTGAGCTCAAATAAATAGTATGTAGAAAAGGATTATATTTAAAAAAAAAAAAAAAAAAATCATCACTAAATCTTAATGTTAAATTAAAACCACATTAATGTTAAATGTTAATGTATAATGTTAAATTAAATTTTACATTTAATGTTAAATGTAACATTAAATTAGAATTAGTCCAAATTACTATAACTACTATAAAATAACTGAAACCATATGATACAAAAAAGAATATTCTGAAATTATTCAATCAATAGTGTCTCATCAAAACATATTACATTCTTATATGGTTATCAGTAAAGAGGAAGGACACTTGCGTACAGTTTATCTTTACTCTTTTCTACCTCCAGCTAAACTTTTTGAAGTTCCTAATACCTCCAGTTCCTTTTGGATAACCTATTTTTAGTATTTGCAGACTTTATTTTCTTCATCTGCTTAAAAAAAATTCTTTAAAAGATTTTGATTATTGTAATTGATTCTTTTTCTTTTGAATGATCTTTTAAATGATTCTTTTTCATTCACTTATATCTTAACAAGTCAAGTTTCAAAACAAAAAAAAAAATCTGATGAAGCATCTAATGTTGGTTTTACGCCTTTACTTTATGCCTTCATTTTTCACTCGACTGTCTATTTAATTTTCTGTGATCTCCTCCATACATTTATTTTGAATGTTGACAGCCTCTCTCTTTAAATTAATTTTTTTAGCCTTTATATTTTTATCCATACAAAAATTCAAACCAAATAAAACACATCAAATAAAATAAAACACATACCTGAGCTGAATCTGCTGTATCTGCAGACAAATAAGTTATAGTAGCTAAACATGGCAAGGCACGTTCAACTAATTGAAAACAATTGGGACGATCAAATACACTATCATGAACTTGATACAAGTAAGCGCAACTTAAATCAATCAGTCCCTTTGGTTTCGTCCTCTGTAAAAAGAAATAAAAAAATTATTATAGTAATAAATAACACAAAAAACATTACGAAAATCATTATTTAAAACAGAAAACAATAAAACAAATTGTTTGTGTGTATGTATCTAAAATAAGTATTGTGTTAATCTAATTACAAATGATCAATAAATAGATAAATGTCACAGAATTTTTATATTCTACACCAATAAACAAATGAAAGCATTAAATTATTTAACAGGACTAAAGTTTAATATCGACAATCTACAAAACAATGAATAATAATCATCATTTACTACACTACACATTTATTTTCCTACAGCCCCAGTACTGAAACTTTTAATAAGCTTTCCTTGTTGCTCCAAATGCCCACTAAGGGAAAATTAAAAGAATTAAATTTTTAAGTGTTTAAAATACAGATGGAAGTTTTCCTAAACAATGTCATTTTTAGAAACAGTGGAACCAAGTTGAGCATGAGAAAGATTACATATCAGCTGCACTCAGATTCAAACCCTGATGATGGTTTAGAATTTTTTAGTTTATCATTTATCTATCTTATCTTCCTCATTAAAATACAAGCAGAAACAAGTCTAGGATTGGAATAAAAACATATTTTAAAATTGGTGTCTTTGAAGGACAGCAAAAAAGAAAATCTTTTCTTAGACCTCAACAGATATTTCTTTTTTAACTTGTAAAAATTAAAATTAAATAAAAAATACTTTTTCAAATAAATTTAAAAATAAAGAAACTGATAATTTCACCTTAATAGGGTAATACTTAGATATTACTAATAATTTGTAATACAAGTCTCTTATTCTGAACAAAAGAGTTCTATAGTTTGATGATAATCTCAGTTTCAACTTTGCTCTAATGTTCATACTTTTTGTGACCTCCTCTTGAGTAATTCAACCTTTAAATCCATTTCAGAGACTACTTTACCATCAGAATAATTATCAAAAGAGTTTAATTCAAATTGTTCAAAAGTGGTGCCTAAACAAACAGATTTCATTTTTATTAATTACACTACTACATATTTTCCTTTAACATTTTTCATTATACAAATAACAACAAATGACTTTACTCAAATTTTAAAAAAAATTCTTGTATTTTTAATAACTTCCTATTAAATAATTTCTAACAGAGAATTCGAGCAAATATTTTACCAACAATGAAGTCATACTTAATTTCAATGCAATGATATTGAAACATATACACTTCATTAAAATTCAACTCTTTTTTTCAACTATTTTTCAGTTGTTTTCAACTGTTGACCAATATCAACAATGAACAGCCCTAAAATTCAATAAAAAGATTGCTAACTCTTTCAGGAAACACTTCTTAGAATTTCTCTACATATGATCTGGTTCTAAAAGGTTTCAAATCAATCAACATGAAAAGACTGCAGCCATTATGCAAGTACATGAGTATTGTTGCCTCAAATTATGAGTTTTATGCTGCATAAGCATTCACTGGCTTCAGTTATTAAATATAAGTTTTTAAATAACTGATTGATTAACATTAAATAACAATACATGGCATAAATGACAAACAGAAAAAACAACAGCATTATTAAATAATATAATACAAAGTAAATAATTTTATTCGGTAAATAATAAGAAATAACATTACACCCTCAGTAGGTACACCCAGTAGTCTAAGTATGTTTTTTTTTTATTTTTTTGTATTCTTGTTAGACTTAAGTACTATTTCTAATTATTATTATTTTTTAACAAAACCTAATTCCTTTGTAAGTAAAAAAATAAAAACCATTTTTAATAAAATAATCTTCTAATTACATTTTCTGTTTGTTTTTATTTATTACAAAATTATAC
Source organism: Zanna intricata (assembly GCA_010016005.3). Lineage (NCBI taxonomy): Eukaryota > Metazoa > Arthropoda > Insecta > Hemiptera > Fulgoridae > Zanna > Zanna intricata. The sequence continues at coordinate 10,127 of JAAAKQ030295610.1, forward strand.
CGGAAAGTAAAAGAGAATTTTTTGGTACATAAATTAAAGGCCAATAATGTGTTAAATAAAGATGGTATACCGATTTATAATACGAAAGAAAAGGTCGATAGATGGGTGGAATATAT
>JAAAKQ030295633.1:0-10242 GCA_010016005.3 Zanna intricata
CACATTCATACACATCATCCTCATTCATCCTCTGAAGTAATACCTTACGGTAGTTCCGAAGGCTAAACAGATAAAGAAAGATTTAATTTTCCTGGATATATTTAACTTCACAGTTAGGCGTAAACTTAAACTGTTTGAGAGAAACTACATCGTAACCGAGTTTAATTTTTTTTTTAATAGTATCAGTGAATAATTTAAATGATTCATCATATCATCATTATTTGTTTTTCCGCTTCCTTTTCAGTGAATTTAAGAAAATAGATACACATAGATATTTATGTATGTACCGATTTATACATTTTTTTTTGGATTCAGAGCATATCAGCATGAGAAATGCAAAAAATTCAGTTCCTTCTCCTTTTTATATCCCCTCGTACTATACTGATTACTGTATTATTTGGTGTAATAGATAGGAAAATAAGCAAAACTTGTTATTACTGCATTAAAAAGTACTTTTTAGGTACTTTTATTACAGTCAACTTATTATATCCCTTCCTCCTTTTTATATCCCCTCGTACTATACTGATTACTGTATTATTTGGTGTAATAGATAGGAAAGTAAACAAAACTTGTTATTACTGCATTAAAAAGTACGTTTTAGGTACTTTTATTCAAGTCAACTTAGTTATTGCTTTGTCATAACCTCACCACTTTAAAAATAATCTATTCTTATAATCCTGCTCTATTTTACAACTCTTAATCTTTTCTCTCTCTTTTTAAAATCTTAATGGGTTCTATATGATTATTATATTCCTCTTTTTTAAAGTCTTCTGCTTGATTCAAATTGATAAGATATTGTAAGATATTCTTTTCATGGCAGAAACATTTAAAAACAAAGTTAGTAGATATTTTGATTCTATTCTCACTAAAATAATTCAGTTTCAGATAAAATAACATTTTTCCCCTTGTTATTGTATTACCCAAAAAACAAATTATAAAAAGAAAGAAATCATGTGATCAGCAATTTCTTTGGAAATATAAATATTTAGCAAGATTTGTCCTTTATTCCTATATGTATTTTACTTTGGTAATTTATCAGTAAATGTAGGTATTTAAAATGCCAGTTGTAATTTATATTTTGCATCGTATAGATGGTACAGACGTTGCTAGTGGTTCTGCAAGAAGGCATCGTTTACATCCTAATGTGACAGAAGTTGGTAGTGAAAGAGCTTCACCGCACAGTCAAAGTCAATCGTTGCAACTTTTCGGACCGAACGTTCAACCAAGACATTGCGTTATAGCGCATACTGAAGGAATTGTTACGGTTACACCTTGTAGTAGAGATGCTGAAACTTATGTCAACGGTCAACGTATTTATGAAACCACTATTTTACAGGTATTTATACATTTTAATTACTTTTTAATAGGAACATTGAGTTCTCTTGAACTGGCATCCATATAAAAATGATTAATTATACCTTACTACTGCAAATCCTTGTATGACATATATGTAATACATGATAAGTAAATAAATAATTCTATTCGAATATTTTTGGTTAACTTTTTTTTTCAGCAGAACAATTCAATTGTTTACTTCTAAATTTTTACTTATACAGTTATCATATCTTATAAATGCAGTATACATTTTTTAATAAAAATTTATATAACTGATATTTTAAGGCACACAGTTTAACAGATTCATTTGGATTTATTAAATTATCTCGGTAATTTTTACAGTACATTGAGACCTACCTGTGTTATAAGTTGGTGTGAAACAGTTTGAAGAAGACTAAATGTTGAGTATATATATATATATATACAAAGCAGATAGCAAAATGTGTTTGATTTTATTTTCTGCTCATTAAATCAATTTGTTTATTATGTAATAAAAAAAATAATATATTGAACCTATGGTTATTGAACTTAGTTAGGGACTAGAATATTGTAATTAGATTACGCCTTTTATTTTTTTTTTCAGAGCGGTATGATTGTTCAGTTTGGTAGAATACATAGTTTCCGATTTCTTGATCCATGTCAAGAAGACAGAAGATTAAGGCAAGATTCATCAAGACCATTACATGATTATTCATATGACAGGTGGGGATCTTTGTTTTATTTTTTTTTATCACTGATTATTCTGTTTGTCATACATTAAACACATGTTATTATTTTTGTGGTTGTAATGTATGTTATATTTATGTATTATTTTAACATTTATTATTGTTAATCGAACTAATGGTGAATTGTCGTTTGTTGTGATTTATTTAATTGTATTAAATGTGCTCACGTAATTAGTTTGCACTCTGTATTTAAATGGGATATTTTTTTTATTTTTAACTATATATTTTTATGTAATATATATATATATATATATATATAGTTACAAATATATTTTATTTGTAATTATATATATTTTTAGAAATGTAACTTCATTATAAATATTTTGTTCACTATTATCACCTTTACTTGTAGAGAATTTTGTAGTAATGTATGTCCGCTCTCTACATTCCCTCTCTTCTAAGCACTCTCATATGCTTTACTGATTTTATGCTTTCTCCTCTTTCCTTTCAGCTTTAATCAAATATCGTTTATTTACTTATTCATCCTTCAATGATCGGAGTTACTCAGAAAGTACAAATAACTTCTTAAGTTTTTGGCACTTAGCACTTTCACCGTCCTATCTGTTTGATCTTTTTTTTGCCACATTTAATATATACTCTCTTTTATATTATTCACTCAGATCTTGACATTTTTTTTTTATACACGCTTATTTTTATTTATAAAAATGCTTTCTTCGTGATTAGTCATCAGAGACTATTTTTTTTAAATAAATCTTGAATTTTTATTTTTAAAAAAATTTCCCAGTTCATATTTTTTTCTATTGTTAATTAATATTTTTAATTAATATTTTTCTTTGTTGAATTTAATTGTTCATTTGCTGAACTTTTGTTTTCTATGATTATATGTTAGGTTTTAAAACTTCTCTTTTAATTTTTAATATTTTGTTAACACACACATACACACACACACACACACACACACACACACACACACACACACACACACACACACACACACACATATATATATATACATATATACACACACAATTGTTGATATTCATATACCTTCAGTCATCCGCTTACTTATCTCTTTGTTCAACAGAAATTATAGATGAAACACTCAATGTAGAAAAAATTTGAATTTAGCTATATATTGACCAACAGATTGTTATACAACAGATTTGTTGTATGTACAAAAAAATGTTATAATTTGTTTCAATTTAATTTTTTTACTGTGTTGTCAAGTGAATGATCTTAATTAATTTACAAGTATACTGCACACATTTACCAGTTATGTGCTGTTTATATATCAATAAAAATTGAGATTCATCAAAATAAATTTGTTTTCCACTCCATTTTCAGTTTTTACCTATAAAAGTGTGAAAAAAGTTGTTTTGTTATGTACTTGTACATGAGTAATTTTATTTGACAAAAGGAGGGACAAACAATTGATTTTTGTAGATTTTTTATTTTTCGCTCCTTAATGAAATCCATCATTATTTCATATTACATTCTTTTTTATAGCAATTTTCCAACTTCCATTTATATGTGATCATCTCAAATATGAAAATAACACTTATTTTGTTATACATTCAGCGGTAATAGGGCATCAAATCGATTGAGCTAATTGCATCATATATTTTACTCTCCTAATGATTCCAGGGTTAACTGTATATAAAAAACTAAACTTTACTTTTTAAATACTGTCATGGGATTATAAAAAAATTTTATTTTAAAAATTAATACAAAATATAAATAAATAAGGATTGCATCGTACCTGCTGAATAACTGAGAATAAAAAAAGAATATTTGACTTTTTGTAATTTTATTTTATTTCCTTTTGTCTCGATCAAACACTTAACAGATCATCATGACCCTCAAAATTGGTAACCCTACCTGAATATGCCAAACAAACATTATTGCTAACAATTATTAATTATAAACATTATTGCTAATAATTGATACCGTAGATTAAGAAACGTCAACGTTCTGACTTGCAGTATCGTAACGAACCGCTCTTCTAACTTGCCTAGCTCAAATTTTTTCAATCTTAAGTTTAGTGTAACTCAAAAATGACCTGACCAGTTTTCATCTAATTTTTACATGTAAAAATTTAGATACCACTACTACAGCGTATCTAAATTTTAATGAAGTTCATGTAGTAGTTTCGAAGATTTTTGTGCCATAAAAGTTTATACATAAGCCTCTATATATGTATTCAAATACATATAGTTCTCTAGTTGTTGTTTTTTTTTTTCAGCCACTCCACAAAGTACAGAATAAAAGAAACATATTTACTTTTTTCTGCTCATCAAAACATTTTCAGGCCTAAGCCCTTCTTGAGTGATGCATTGTTTAAGTTTTTCTTATTTACATTTACACATTTAAAAAAATATATACTGATTAAAATATAAAATTTTTTTATATTCTAATTAATATATTCTTTTGCTGAAGATTGGTTTGGACCCAAAAACGTTTTGGTGTTAATAAAAAAGTAAAGGTAAGAATGTTTTTTTTTTTATTGTGTACTTTGCAGAGTGGCTGAAAAAAAAAACTCATAGAGATCTTAATTTTTTTATAGGAAATTAAACTTCTTATAGTTCTGAACCATAAGAAATTTAATTTAAATAAATTAACATATATATATATATATAAGTCAATACATATAAGACCCATGCTCATATTCCTTTGTACCAATATATTGTATTTTTATAATCAAAAACCAACTTAAACTGTTCAACTACAAAATTACAAAGTAAATGAGATAACACGTATTTCAAAAGCATTTTCATGGCAATCCAAATTCTCAGTTGTAATTTTTTTTTGTATTTGCTTTTTAAGTTATTTATCAAATCACATAACACACTTAATATAATCAAAATATAGATTGAAAATATACAATTATGATTTAAAATAATAAAATAAACATTTAAAAATAGAAATTACTTTAAAATTTAAAAAAAAAAATTATTTTTATTTATTTATTTTTTTTTAATCTTTAAAAAATCTTTTGAAATTTAAAAAAAATGGTTGTGGGTTGCTATGAATGTGCTTTTGAAATAACTATGAAGTGTCCATCTCATTTACTTTGTAATTTTGTACTTGGATATTTCAATCTGGTTTTTGATTATATATATATATACATTAATTTATTTAAATTAAGATTCTTATAGTTCATATTTCCTCTATATGTAAAATTTAGTTCTCTATATGTTTTTTTTCCTTCAGCTACTCCACAAAGTGCAGAATAAAAGAAACATTCTTACCTTTATTCTTTTACCATATCAAAACGTTTTCGACTGAAGCCCAGCATCAGTGATAATATCTTTTTAATTATTACAATTTACATAAAAATAATAAAAACAAAATAAAAAATGTACTGATTAAAATATACAAAATATTTGTTTTAGTCCAGAATTAAAACATGTAGCAGATAACATGTCAAATTTAAAAAAAAAATAAATAAATAAAAGAAGTTTTTTTTAATTTTTTAATGTCAGTATATGTTTTATTTTGTTTTTGTTCTTTTTGTGTAAATTGTAATAATAGAGAAAAATATATCACTGAAAATGGGGTTTGGCCCTGAAAGCGTTTTGATATGATAAAAAAAATAAAGGTAAGAATGTTTCTTTTACTGTATACTTTGTATAGAGGCTGAAGGGAAAAAAAAACATTTAGAAGATTATATATGTATATAAGGAAACACCCTATTTTAATGAATAGTATTTTCTCACTTCTCATACCACAAAACGTAAAGAAAAATCATTTTCATCCGTCAGTCCCATCATTTGATTGAAAGTAATAACTTATTTTCTTTTTAAAAGCCTGTAAAAACGTTATTCTTTTTACATTATATCCTGTGTTGTTTTTGTTTATTATTTATTTATATTAACAATTAAATGTTCTTTTCTGTTTTTATCTTGTTTATTGCGACTAGTTTTTTTTCTTAATTATGTGGTTTTCTACCGAATTAAATTTCATGTTTTAGTTTTAAATTAATTTATATTATAATGATCAGTTCTATATTTTTAACTCTTTTTTTTCATTTCTGATGCGGTAAATACTTCTTGTAATACATAGTATTTTTGTATTTTATTTTAACTTATTGATTATTGTTTCTATCAGAACTTTGTTACTGTATTTTGTTTTTTCCTCGTGTAACGTATTTATAATCTTAAAATATAGATAACACATTTGATATCCATTATTGTTTTAGAATGTGTGTTTTAAAAAAAATGTTCACAATGTAACTTGCAAATAATATGTTATATATTAAAAAGTTTTATAGAAGTTAAGACTGAAATTTTCATTTACGGTTTAGTTCACTTAGTAATTTGGAATTTTTGTATTTAGATATTTCCATGCGTGTTATATTGTTATGCAAAATTAACTGTTATTCAGGTGGTATTTTTCCTCTCAGAAATAATAGCAAAAAGTAAATGACTATAAATTGTAAAAAGTAACAAAATTTATAACTGATTGTAACCTTATTGCTTTTTCTAGTGTTCAATTATAATTTTAGTCTGTAGTTTTATATTTCATACAGTTTTTGGTGTACTGATATGTGTTAAAATTAACATTTTTTAAGTTAAATCACTGATAGAAAAACTGACTCTGGTAACTATGATATTTCAGAAATATATTAAATATAAAAAAGTACTACTCCTGTTTGTTATATGTGTGATATAACATACAAATAACAGAACTTAAGATTAACAGACTTAACAGTTTTTAGAGATATTATTTTCTAAATTAATTTCAATTTTCAATCTTTCTAAAATTGTTCCATAATATGATTCAAATTTCTGAATGTATTGTATTTTATAAACTTGAATTCAGATATTTGCTATTACTCTGACTCTATGTATAAGATTTGTTATTTTAGAGAGTTGATTTATTTATTGTTGACCGACTCGTATTATATCTATCGATAGTATATAATACATTCTAGATTTGTCGATAAAATTCCCAAACTTTTTAACTAAAAGATATTCCGCTTAGTTTTAAGCTGTTCAAACTTTTTACCTTAAATTACTCCTCTTGACTTTGAATCCATCGCTTCCAGCATTTCTTCAGATTTCAAAATATTTCTGGAACTCTTAATTCACTTAATAATGTGCAGTTTGGCTAATAGGTGTTTCATTGTCTACTTAATCATTTCAGATTGTTGACGTTTTATTTTTTAATGTGGGAAATAAAAAAACCTGCCGATTTAGATTGAGAAAATGAGGAAGCTGTGAAATAACTTTTATCATATTTCAAAGCTGACTAACAGATTAATTAATTTTATGCGTGTGTCTACTGTCAGTAAGAAGAACCTATCCGTTTGACTCCAAGCTTTGGGCCTTTTTTTCCAATAGCCTTACCCAGAGATAATTCTCCATATTCATTGTCAAGCCTTCCAGTAGAAATTCATGGTGAACAATGCTCTCACAGTTGAAAAAAAAAACTGTCACCATGACTAATATTTGCCTTCATTCTTTTTGTTTTCTCAGTCATGGAGAATCTTTGATGATTGAACTTTTGTTTCCCCAACACATCACTTCCGTGTGACTGTCTTATCTCCAGTAATGATATTGGTTTAAAAAAAAGTTTTTGTCCTTGTTAGTTCGATTCAGAAGCCCTTGATTTCTATTAATTTGGCGGTTCTGTTTTTGGTTGTCAGTCAAAACACAAGGTACAAATTTGGCTGCGATATAGCTTTTGCCTAAATTTTGCATATAATTTCATACCACACAAGTTTTTGAAATGCTAATTTCTTCAGCCATCTCATAAACTGTAAACAGTAAAATGACGTACACGATGTACAATCATCATACCCATATGTAGATGTATGTGAATAGTGAAACCTTCACATATGTTTGAGTCCTGCTTAAAGCCTCATCCTAGTGTGTTGTTTTAAACATTTCAGATGTTTCAATAAAAAATTTTCCTGGTGTAACATAAAATTTCACATTAGTTTGCGGATAAAAATTACTCTTTTTTTTTTTAAGTGCCGATAAAAATTGCCTGGTGCATATTACACTTGTCAACCCAAATAGGGATAGTACGATTAATAAACAGATTGTTACATTGTGGTTTCCTTTGGGCTACTTGCCAGTGTTGCTAGGTTGTAGCAAATACAGATCCTGTTGGTAGTGCTTTTTACTAAAATTTAAAAAGTCCAAGAGTTTTATGGAAAGCCTTATATCTATCATGGTCAAGAGGTTATGATCTGTATATACAGAAGTAAAATGGGCAAGATTTTACTTAAAAATTGCATTTAACTCTATAGTATACACTTAATTAATTTTTTTTTCTTTGTCAATACATGTGTTAATTTATGCCTGTACAAGATTTTTTTTTTGCATGCAATGCATTTGGTTGATTTATTATTTTTCTTATTTTTTGAATGTCACTATCAGCATTATATTGCATGTGTGTATGTTGTATCATTGTTGTTCATACGTAGACAATCGACACAAGAAGATTCAAGTCCTGGACTTACTCCTCAAGGACAATCTGAACAAGTAACATCACCAGGAAGTACTGTTAATTATGAAACTACATTCGACGTCGATGGTAATATTGAAACACGATCGACATCTAGCCAAGGCAACCGTGATGATACTAGATCGCAAAGATCTGTTAGCAGTAGTCGTGATGGCAATAGGTAAGGAGTTAAATTTCAGTATACCCCAAATCATACGATGTCTGTAATACACATTTTGTTAAATTAATAGCTTAATTTTTTTATGTTAATCTGTTTAAATGTAATGTAGAGGATTTTTAATTTATAAAACGGAATTTTTTTATTACAAAAAGAAAATTAATTATTTATCTTCTCTTTCACACCCTCTTTTTTTTATTTTAAGTTTACTTTGAAAGATATTTCTTCATGAAAACCTATAAAAAATGTTTGATCTTAGATTTACCATTCTCATACTTCTGTGATGCAAGTAAAATTTAATTGAAATTCTTTCATAAATTACATATTTCACATTGATCTGTAATCTCCATGTTTTTATTTTAAAGTTAACAGTTTTTTTTTTTTTTATTCGCTTTGAAAATAATGTTTTTTTTTTTTTTTTAGCATTTTCTTTTTTTATTTCTATACCCAAAAATTCTCTAGGAGAATTTAAACTCCTAGATTAAATTCAACAACACAACTCTATTTGAAATCTTTTAATAACACTAGTAAAAATCTGTGTTTTATTATTGTTATTTGTGCAATATGAATTGTTGTAAATGGGTAGATGTTTGGCATAGATGTTGTATACTACGCTATCTTCTAGATTTGTTACTGGTTCGATTTCATATATATGTAATAGATATAACATTTATAGAAATTATACAATTCTTATGATTATTTGTTGTATAATAAATGTAATCGAGCTAGATAGAGTTTTGTAACAAATTTTTCTATTTTTTGCTTATTATATGGAACGCTTAAACATTGTTTATTATCTATTTATTGTATATCTATTGTCTATTAGATTTATTTAACATGTAGTTTTTTTTTTATTTTTAAACAAAATTCTAAATTAATAACAGATTTTGATAGTATAAATGTAGCCCATCGGTCTAGTGGTTAACGCAACATCGCGAATCAGCTGATTTTGAAGTCAAGAGTTGTAAGGTTCAAAAACTAGTTTTATATGGATTTTAATGCTAGATCATGGATATTGGTGTTATTTGGTGGTTGGGTTTCAATTAACTGCACTTCTCAGGAGTGGTCGACCTGAGATTGTACAAGACTATACTTCATTCACATTCATACATATCGTCCTCATTCATCCAAATAATACCTGTAATATTTCCAGTGAAGAAGTAATACTATGTGATATTTCCAGAGGTTAAATAGAAAAATAAAGAGAGAGTTAATGTAAATGTAGTTTCTTAAATATCAGTATCATTTTGTTAAAAATATTCTTATTTATATTACAGAAATTTTTGTTTTTTGAGCAGAAGAAATGTTTTGTGAGATTCTTATTGTACGGTTTACAATTTCATTGTAATTTTTTTGGTTACCATAAACAAACAGTTGTAGATGAATGGAAATAAGACAAAAGTTACTCTTGAAACAAAATTCTCCCATTAACAAGCGATGCTGAATAATAATAAGCATTCCGCATTTTGTTTACTACGGAAATTTAAAAGTAAAGCCTTCATGTATCGGCATATAAGCCCTTAAAAAATGTTTAAATGATGTCATATATTTAAATATGTCGCTATATTGATCTCAAATATTGTGTAGTAA
>JAAAKQ030295699.1:0-10240 GCA_010016005.3 Zanna intricata
GGACAGGCAATAACCATAAAAAATAAACAAATAATAAAACCGAAAAATCAAACTTAACACAAAATGTGTTAACATCCGATGCAATATTACGTATTATTTGAACAATATATTTTATTTTTAATAAACAAATAAAATTTTACATTTTCTCTCTGATAAGAGCTGAAAGTAATTCCAGTCGTGATTACATTTCGTTTGCTAAAAAAAATGTATTTTAAATCAATAAATCGACTAGTTGAAATTTATACAAATAAAACTTTTACATGTGAAGGTTCTCCATAAACTTATCTTTTAGGAAAATATTGACAATATTTAAATATTTTATGAGGGTGTCATTATTCTAAAAAATTATTTTAAAAAGTATGTATAACTCATGAAGATTTCGATTTAATTTTTTCTTTAAACGGTTATAGAGTTTATCGTTGATTTTATTTAAATAATTGAATAATTAAATTACTTTTAATTTTTAACTAATTTTTAATTTATTTTTCAATATTTTTTTTTTTAATTTATTCTGCATGGAGTTGTGCGTATTAAAAAATTTTAATTAAATTAAACCACCCACGAGTAAGATTTTAATAAATTCTAACCACTTTCAAGATGGTCATTTAAAATTAATAAATAAAAATTTTATCTCATAATTTTAGGCAAACATTTGTTGTCCAAATACAAGCAGAAATCAGCAAATATGTTAATAAAAAACTAACAAACAAATTTTAGTATTTTCGCTGGTTGAGATATTTTAATTTTCGTTTGCAATTACTAGGCTATAACAATTACCTTTTTAGTATCCAAACTCTCAGTTTTTCAGGGGATGCTTATGAAAGGGAATTCAAGAATTCTAATTGTAAATTTAGAATTTGTGGCTCATTAAAAAAAATTTTATTTAGGAAACAAACAAAAAAATTGAACGAATATGTCTGAAAAGTTGGTCCGTTAAAAAGTTTTAGCCGGTTAAATTCTGAATAAATACTATATACGTAGTTCCACAAAAAATTAAAGTGTAAACCGAATAAATTATTGGAAAATTATTTTTCGTCATAATTTAAAAAAAATATCACATGAAAATTAATTCTATCGGGAGGGGTCTGAAGTGTGTGGTCACAGATAATAGTATAATGATGGGAACAGTGTATCATGGATACATTCACATGACGTAACGTGATCTACATCACGTAATATGATGTAGATAACAAGAAGCCACTGCCAATCCCATCCTCATCTTACGCGTCATCAAAGAAAGAGCATTCTAAATTCGATGAGAAATACCCGAGATGTATAGTATTGTTTGGAGTGTTTCTAATAAAAACGAATTTAAAAAAAAAAGACTAAAAACACAGCGACGATTAAATTAGCTGTTAACTCGATTTCAATTCCAAGGCATGTGATATAATTAATAACTTATCATATTCTTAACATTTACATTTAACATTTATAAGCCCTTAAAGCCCTTAAACTCTACAGCGTAAACAAACTAAACGAGGATATTGGATATTGGGTAACAAAAATAAAAAATAGTTATACTGACCTAATAAGTGATGAAAAACCAAAAAAAGTTATTTTCAACCGTTAAAAGTTAATGGACTTTGATGAATGAAATAAAAGTGCATATTTTTTCGTTAAAAAAATGTTAATTTCTCGATTTGTAAATTAAATATTTTTCATATAACTTGGAACTGTATTAGATAAAAAGTTATGTTTTTATTGATGCTATACATTTATTTTCGTATATTTAATTTGATTTAAGTTAAATTAAATAAAAATTAATTAATTAAAGGCGTATCGGCCTTTCATCCGGAGGTCCCGGTTTCGAATCCTGGTAAGGCATGACATTTTTCACACACGCTACAATTCATTCATCTCATCCTCTGAAGATACTGTTATATCTAACGATGGTTCCGGAAGTTAAAAAAAAGTTGAATTAAATAAATTGTAAATAAATAAAATAAGATAAATTGATTTGTTCGATATTCATTTTTATTCTTTATGTGTTTTTCTATTGAAGATAATTAAGGAAAGAAATGGAATTTTGGTTATTGCTTTTTTTTGTTTTGTTCTGATATATACCAATAAAAGTTTTTTTAAGATAAAAGCTATTATAATAAATGTTTTTATATTTAATATTCGACTGAATTTTTGTATTGTAGTTGTATTTTAGTATTTTTAGATTGTTCGTTCATACAGATTATAGTTTATGTAGTATGATTTTAGTTTATCTGAAAGAAATCGTGTTTTTTGTACGTAAATAATGTATATTAAAAAAATATTTGAATCTATTTTATTAGTTTATGATATTAGAATTTATTTTCCATTTTTTAGTTGGTTCTGGCTGATTGTTCAATAAAGATATTTTTTTTTTTGAATTGAGACTTTTCCATAATTTAGTTATAATAGTTTAAGTAAAGCGTGTCTGGTGAGTGTCCGCAATATAAAAATAATTTGTGAATTGTTAGTACGAGAGTTCAAGGTAAATTATCACCGATTCTCTGTGAACAAATAAAAAGTATTTGTTATTCAGAAGTAAATATTGTTATTATTAGATAATATTCTGTAGTAGATAATTTTGTTAGTAACATTAAAATATTTAAAAAAAAACACCAGAAAAGATATATAAAATCATCTTAAACTGACACTGAATACAACTCTTTTTTCTTTTCTTTTGTCTTCAGTCATTTGACTGGTCTGATGCAGCTCTCAGTATTCCCTATCTAGTACCAATCGTTTCATTCTGGTATACCTCCTACATCCTACATATTTAACAATTTGTTTAACATATTCCAAACATTGCCTGCCTGCATAATATTTCCCATTTACTTGTCCCTCCAATATCGAAGCGACTACTCCAGGATGCCTTAATATATGACCTGTAAGTCTCTCTTTTCTTTTAAATATATTTTTCCAAATCTTCTTTTTTCATCGATTTGCCGCAACACCTCTTCATTTGTCATTTTATCTACCAATCTGATTCTTATTATTTTCCTGTAACACCACATTTCAAAAGCTTCAATACAATTCTGATACCTTAATATCCAGAGAATACTTCCACTTACAAGAAAAAAATTAAACATTTCGGTACAATATAAGTAAAATGGCTAGAAAAAGTAAGAAAAGAAGATGACTAAGATATAAGTAAGATGGCTAGAAAATCAGAAAATCTAAAAACTGTAAACAAACGGGATAACAGCTAAAAATCTACATAGCTAAAACAACTTCTCATTGAATTATAAACGTTAGGAAGATATCAATCGATGGAAATATCCTCATTCACAAAATATTCAACTATCTCTTCATTATTCCACGATCAAATTGTAGATATATTTCAGTATTAAAAAAAAAATTATGGTTAATATAATGTTAAATTTAATACATTTTGAAAATTTCTTATGACTGATAATGATTTAATCCAACATTTCTTTTAATTTTAATGATTCAAAATATTAGATATCTTAGTCTTTTTTCTTGCCTAAGAGCATAGAAAAAGGACATGAATTTAAAGGATAATTTACTGATGTACGTTTAGTAAAAGAAATAATACATGACCAAGTGATTAGTTATGCAGTAATTGTAATCTGCCAATCCGTTGCAAACTTCCAACAGATGTTTGTGACGTTATTTGTAAACTAACTGTACTATTAAAGTTTCTTGATCTATCTTGCAGAGATATAATGTTAATGGCGAAACTGAAAATGATAGCGTTGATAATCAATATGATGATGATGATGATCAGGATCATGATGACGTTTGACGAGTTGCTGAATCTCTATTAATCAAAAGCAGATTACTGTAACCCTCCCTACCTGTAGACCCTTTCTCTCCCTTATTTTCTTCCAGTTCTCTGTGTTCTATTGTACGTAACTTTATGAACAATATTATCTATTCCTCTTTAAGGTATTAGTTTTAATTTAGAGAAGAGAACACGTATCTCTTTGTAACATTTGACGATTGAATCGAATTATAAATCAGGCTGGAAGTTGAACCTAACAGACTTCCTAGTTTTAATGATGTGGAAAATGCTAATTAATTTTCTTCCTAATTATACGACAAGTTATCATTATAATTTAATTAATTGTTTTGAATAGGATTAACCTATATATACTTCTATCAATAGTATAACTTACATGTATAGTAACCATATATACTTCTTAATTCATTTAAGAAAAAATATTGTGAAACAAAATTCTTGATTGATTATTAAAACTACTACAAAATGTTTTGTATTTATATTTCATAATTAATCAGAACGAAACATATTAACTACTAATAAACTAACACTTACGTCAGGAAAAATAGTATAAATTGATTTAAATAGCATCAATATGTATTAAAACCAGCACTATATGTATAGAGCTTAAACAGATATTTTATCCAAAGTAGTACAAAATTAAATTGATGACATCGGTAATATATAGTTACGATACTACTCTAAGGATAAAAAAGAGCTTCCCAAATAATATCTTCCCATCAATATCTTGTTATGATGAAATTTTGGATCACTTCTAGGCATTTGCTTATTAATAAAATTGTATTAGGACTATTTTTTGCTATACATTATTCACCAAGAATCAATCAACCATTTAAAAAGAATTACAAATTTAATGTAGTGGAGTAGTAGCGGCTCTGACTTTCATTCAAAAGTTCCGGACTCAAATCTCGGGCAGGCATGGCATATTTCATACGCTAAAAATAATTCTATTCCATACCTTTGTATAAGCTTCAGCCTTATGGCAACATCATCAAGCAACATTACAAGAAATAATTTTATCAATTTTTTTATAAAATCGATTGAAAAAAGAGTGATACTGAGATAAAACTATATTTCAGTAGGGGTTGATAGTGAACATTTTATTCATGTGTATATTTTATTATTTTTCATAAAATATCTCAGAAATAATACTAAAAAATTATGCCATTTAACAATTTTGAGAAAAAAAATGATTCCCAAAAGGTTTCGAAACCTCTAAAACTCTGTCATGAGACTATTTGAGGTAAAATAGATCTTACGTATTTGAAAATATATTTATTAGATTTGTATATTTTTGTGTTTTAAAAATTATTGTTTTTATTATAAATAATAATTAATTTTAACGTAATATTATTTTAATGGGAATCCTTTTTAAACATTACCAGACGTTTTGAGGAGAGAGTTAACAAACCTCTACCTAAAAATCAGTATTTTATAAATTTTTCAAGATTATTGTTACTACCTACTGCTTTGCAGTTCTTTTATGAAGCGTTATCAGATTGGAAAAAATTAGTGATCTTCATGATAGAGATAATAAATAATTAACTAAATTTAAAAAAAATAATTTTTTGTTAAAAAGGTCAAAATATCG
The DNA here is from genome assembly GCA_010016005.3 of Zanna intricata. NCBI lineage: Eukaryota > Metazoa > Arthropoda > Insecta > Hemiptera > Fulgoridae > Zanna > Zanna intricata. The sequence goes on from JAAAKQ030295699.1 coordinate 5,331, forward strand.
TATGGGAGGTATTTTTAAATTTATCTTAAGATACTGTACTTTTTTTTAATTGTTAAACAGAATTAAATATCTACAATCTGTTTCCTAGGGGTAATGAACAAAATATTTAATATTCATTACTGATTTGAAGGAGATAATTGTAACAGTAATTAATTCCTATACAAACATTTGCTTCTTAGAAGTCGTGAATTTTGATAAGGTACGTAGGATGTAAACATAAATTTCGAGTATCGACACTGTTGTCCAAAAGGTTAGTTGCCAGAACTTATTTGGATGGTTGTTGAGCCTTGATGGGGACGATGAATATGACTTTGTAATTTGTTGAGGTATCGATTTATAATGTTATGTGTAAACAAGGTAAATTACTTAGATGGTCTATAATATTTGAATTGAAAAAAATTGTAATATATTTATTTTGAATTTTGATGATGTTCCAGTTTTTATAACTGAATGCCATTGACCCAAATCGGTTTAAGGATGGCTTTGTAAATTATTAATTTATCATTCAGAGATATTTTTGAAATTTTTACAACTTCTGCTATGCCTAACTATTATTTAGTTGTTCTTAAAGGTACTTCTCGTTGATGACTTGCCATCAGCTTTAAATTCTAGTGGATAAATTTTTTTAATAATTTTTACTATAGTTGATTAATATAAATTTTTTAATTTATTTTGGACTTCTCCGTTTTATAAAAATTAACTTACAGTAAGCCTAATTTCAATCAAAACGTTTGTTTTTGTGCATATAGTAAGTTTATTATTAATATAACAGTTCTTTTTTTTATCGAATTTTTATTGTCAATTTTATAGCTACTTTTAAATTACATACTCATGTTCCCGTTGTATAATATATTCATAATTTTGTGTAGGTACTTGCAATAAAGAACAGTTATTGTAACTCTATTTTATAGACCTTCGAAGTGAAGTTAATTAAGTTACACATGAAAATTACCAGAATAATTTAAAACCGATTTGAGGTATTGATGGTTTTCAAGCACCTGATCACTTTTATATTAAAGTAATTAACCTACAAAAATCTTTTCATAAAAGTAAAACCTAACTATTTATCAATAAAAATCAGATGAAAAAACAAAAATATTATAAGTTAATAAATTTACACATAAAGAGTATTAAACTATTTATTAAATTTTAAGTGTTATAAAATACTTAAACCCAATCAATCAGTTTTTTAAAAGAAATTTCCTTAAAAAAAGCTGATAACACAGTTGTAAGACTTTCTCGTCACGAGGCTTCTTTCTGATGCACGGCTTACACGCACATATTTACACAATTTAATTTAAAATATCTATCAGCTTATTTAAATACAATATTTCTTCTTTTTTTTTTACATATCTTCAATGATTCAAACTAAAGCGCGTGCGCGCGTATTTCTTTCGCGCAGATATACCGGTATTAACGGCCACTTTAAATACATTTTTACACTTTAAATATTATTCATTTATTTAATTCTACCGCCCACCTGTGACGTCGCAACGTAGCAGACGACTGCAGTAGCTGTACGTCAGTGCTACACTAATGCTCCCTGTGGTAGAGGGTGTACTATTGATGCAGTATACCAATTTAGCCACTAGTTTTTTTAGAGAATTTTTTGGGGTGGGAGAAATTTTGCAAAACATTTTTTAGATATAATTATTTTTTGTTAATCAATATGCATAAGAAAAATAAAACCTTAATTAGCTTGAAATCTCGAGATACTGAGGGTGATCTTGTGATCTTGCTGTACAGCCTCACCCTTTTAAATTGAAAATTTAATGGCAACTATTCCCGGTATATAGAATTAATCTGACCTAAGTAATCTGTCATATGTAAAAAATATTCAAATGTATTTTCTTTTACATGGTTCAATTAGATTTTTATAAGTAATCTTATACGTCATATCTTTATTTAATCGGCCACCATGGCGCGAGTGGTAGCGTCTCGACCTTTCATCCGGAGGTCCCGGAGGTTCGAATCCCGGTCAGGCATGGCATTTTCACACATGCTACAAATTATTCATCTCTATCCTCTGATGAAATACCTAACGGTGGCCCCGGAATAAAAAAAGAAAAGAAAAAAGTGATCTTATACAATATATAAATTCCTCTGGAATATCAGTTCCTCAAGCAATTTTGAAGAATATCAATTTACCAGTGTGAAACTTTGAAGTGCCGCTATTATGAAAATTGAGTTGTGGTGTAGTTTTCCATTAAATAATATAATCCTGGAAGATTTCTTGACAAGGAACACAAGTTACTAACAAGAAGCTTCAAAGAAATTTCTAAAAGGATTAATCATTTTACGCCTTGTTTACTGGAAAAAATAAAAAACCTTACATCAAAGCGAGGAAATTATATGAATTTATATCAATCAGCCTCTGAAATTTAGAAAATATTCACCCGTAATTCGTGTGATATATTTATTTCTTCTACACATGGTGAGGAATTTATAATAAACATCATTATTTTCAGAGAAAGCAAATATACTGGTACAAGTTTTCTTTCGATCGTAGTTTGCTCCTGGGGTAAATAATTAACGTCAGTGTAAAATACTACATATATATTTTTTTTAACCTCCGGAACCTTAGTTAGGTATTACATCAGAGGATGAGATGAATGATTTGTAGCGTGTGTGAAAATGCCATGCCTGACCGGGATTCGAACCCGGGACCTCCGGATGAAAAGCCGAGACGCTAACCACACTAATTTCAATTAATCACACTTCTCAGGATTGGTCGACCTGAGATTGTACAAGACTACACTTCATTCACATACCAACATCCATGATCCTCTAAGGTAAATACCCATCATCCTCTGAGGTAATACCTTACGGTAGTTCCAGAGGCTAAACAGATAAAGAGAGTGTAAAATATTACAAAACTCTTACTTTTTTAAAATAATTTGCTGTTTCCTAAACAGTTTTTAAGAAAAACTTATAGAAATCAGGAAATATTAAATATAAGAAAATACTTATAAATAAACTCATGGGGTTTTTTAATGACGCTTACTCTACATTTTTAACACCCACAAAAAAAAAGAAAAAAAGTGTAACCAAATCGTACATTGTTTTTATGTGGTTGACGTAAAACTTCAATGTCAGAATGTTAAATTTGGTAGTTTGTTTATCAGAGGTTAAATATTTCTTGTGTTAAAAAAAGTTTTTTCTAAAGAAAATGAATATGGTAGCTCTTTTGAAGTACGATTGGCTAGCAGATTTCTTTTTTTTTACTGGAAATAAGGGGATTTGAATTAGTTTTCTAAAAATAAAAATGAAGCTCACGCCTTACCAGTGGAAAAGAGGAGATAATCTAATAGATGGAGAAGAGAATGTATACAGCGACTGAATTGCAACACTTAAATGGAAGTTACTTTACAACATCACATGGTAATCATAAGTTAATTGTGTTATAAAATTAACATGTTGTAAAATAAAACAAAAGTGTAATTGAGGAATCGTAGTCTATTCCTACAAGAGAGAACCGTTGTAGGTTACATTGAAAATTATGTTATAACTTTCTCGTTGCTTATCGGTACAGTGATGGTTTTAGTTATCGTTGGAGACCATTAAAAGTTGTCTTGTTAAAATTAAAGTGGAATTTTGTCTTGCCTATTTAAATCAATTAATGATCGGAGCATGATACTCTCTAATGGGATTCTCAATTAGGTTTTGCTTTGATTCATAATTGTTATCTGATAAAAGTAATACTAAACTAATTAACCTACAAATTAAATGTTAATTAATTCTAAATAATGTTACTGTTTGCATTTTTATAATATACCTTACTTATGTATTTCTTTCTTTTTTTTTTGCAGTTTCTTAAAGTTATATATTTTTCTTTCTGTGTTTGGAAATGAAAGTAAAAAGTTTTTATTCTACTTTTTGAAGTTTTTTTTTTTTTTTTTTTTTTTTTTTTACTTTACTTAAAAAGAAACTTTTTATGTACTTTGAAATAATTTAACCAGTAAGAAGATTTAATGTTAAAATAACCGACTCTTATAAGTTTGATTATACTCTACATAGCCTTCTGGTAACTTTTTGGATAAAGACTAGATTAAATAATTTTAATTAAAACGGACCAAACGTAGAAAAAATTTAATTTAATTAAAATCTATTTCATCAGTTTTTAAAAAGAAAAACTTTTTTTATTTCATATTCGTAATTTATAATTTGGGAATATTTAAAAAATGGATTATACCTATTATAATATTATATCTTACCTATTATTATATCTTTATTTTACTATATAAGGTAGATTTATTCTTTCTTTATACTTTTATTATTGCGTACTTTCTATGGAAGCATAAAGACAAAACTTGAGTTAAGGTATTATGTATCCTTCTTCAATTTCCACTTTATCTCAATAAATGTTTTATCTAAAATAAAACATATGACAAAGGATATTAATATAAAGTCTTATTATTGTTTCATAAATTGATAATATTCCTTTTAATCGTATAGTAAAAGTTTCATATTAATACCCTTAATTTAATCTAAACAATTAAATAACTGATTATCAAATAATTGAAACCCAATTTTAATAACTAAACATCATTATTTATAATTGAACATGAGGTTCGCTGAATTATAGAATAGCTTTTTTAATTTCCGGGAATTCGTTTTGCCTTTCACGTGTTATTTTTTTGTAATTTTTGGTTTCTGCTCAAGAGAACAAACAGTCTCATAACAAATCTTAAGATGTTTGTTTACCTTTCCTTGCTAGTTATTTCATTTTTAATTATTTCTCTCAAATCTTGTATTTCTTCTCATAGATACAACTGAAAAGCAAAACATGTTACAAAAATTATTAGTTTTGAATTTTTTTTTTAGAAGACTTAAGTGGCGAATATTTATTATTGTTTGTATTAAAACTATTCTTAATATAGTTATTCGAATAACTTTAAAATTATATATAT
>JAAAKQ030295710.1:0-10240 GCA_010016005.3 Zanna intricata
CTAACAAAACGTTTTCAGGCATATGTTTATTGGAAACTTTTTTCTTATTTTTAGATATAGAATCCGTTTCCGAGAGAATTCCGTGCAGTTTTGATACATCCTGTATATTATTTTCATTCAATCAGCCGGGAATATGCATGTTTCAAAACAAAAAATAACAACTTAATAACCAGATATAACCAATTTATAAATAAAATGTAACCAAACTTAATCTACACTTGCTTCGCTCGCTAACCTTATTAATTAGCTGTAATGTTTTCAATATTTAAATAATAAATTCAGTAATTAATGCAATTATTTATTATTTAAATAATCAAAACATTACTGTTAATTGCTGGCCTCCGTGGCGCGAATGGTAGCGTCTCGGCCTTTCATCCGGAGGTCCCGGGTTCGAATCCCGGTCAGGCATATCATTTTTCACACACACTACAATTCATTCATATCCTCTGAAGATATACCTTAACGGTGATTCCGGAGGTTAAAAAAAATATTACTGTTAATTAGTCGAGGTTAGCGATCGAAGCGAGCTTAGGTTAAGTTTGGTTGATTATATTTATAATTTATATCTATAATTATAATCAGTAATGCTTGTGTTTTTAATATGTAAAATATGTTAATATTTTAAGAATTATGCTAAGAGTTTGTTACTATGTTATCAGTTATTGAGTTATATCTTCTACCTCTCTCGTTATCTGTTTAGCCTTCATAACTACTGTAAGGTATTACTTCAAAGAATGAATAAGGATGATGTGTATGAATGTGAATGAAGTGTAGTCTTTTACAATCTCAGGTCGACCACTCCTGGGATGTTGTCATGCGGGAATGGGCGGATCGGTGGCGCAATGATGCTGTAGCAGCGTGGACGAGAATACTGATCACTGATTTTGAAGGGTGGATAAACAGAAAACACGGCGACATGAATTACCACCTGACGCAATTTTTTACGGGGCATGGCTGTTTTAACGTGTACCTCCACCGCTTCGGTTTGAGGGAGACGCCGGTGTGTGCCTTCTGTCCAGCAGAGGACACACCTGAACATATGATATTCCAGTGTGATAGATGGGAGGCCAGAAGAAGGATCACCCCAGACCGGAACTTAACGCCAAGCAACATATACGAATATATGTTGAGGTCTTCGCATACCTGGACCAAAGTAAGCAGCTTCATCAGGAAGATAATTACTAGTAAAGAGGAACATGACAGGCAAAAAGGTCATCAGAGAAGACTCCTGGGAGGGGGGTGGGGACAGCCCCACTCGTGAGGTGTGTCATGTCCTGGCGTGGCACACTCGATGAGCGACTGGGGACTCTGCTGCACCCTTGCTCACAGGGTCGAGAAGAAGTGGTAACATGCATGAAGAAAGTTTGCCCTCCCAAATTAAGTTGTTTTGAATAAAGAGTAAAACCTTTTCTTTATTCCCGATCCTTGCGCCCTAGCATCCCACTAGGGAGAGCAGCCCCTCCCTGGGTTGCTTTTATACTTAATTGTAGGTCCGACCCTTGGGGGGTGGAAAGAAAGGTCGACCACTCCTGAGAAGTGCAGTTAATTGAAACCCAACAACCAAAGAACACTGATATCCACGATCTAGTATTCAAATCCGTATAAAAATAACTTACTTTACTAGGATTTGAACTATTTCTTCTACCTGGTTATTGTTAATATCAATATTTCCTGCTATTTTTAAACATGCATATTCCCAACTAATTCTTATTGGATATTAAAATACATCGATTTTTAAAAAACCGATGTATTTTAATATCCAATTGGAATATGGTTATTCCAATAAGTATTTTAATATTGTTATAAAAATGAAGTGTTTTTCGTTTTGGTGGGGGAGACTTCCGAAAAAGGTCCTAAGGATGTTTTAATATTGCGGAATATTTTATTATTATTTTCAAAATGAAACGTTATTTCTATGGGAAGGATTTCCAATCTTTTTTAGCAAGAATAGGAATTAAATTAAATACGAAAATAAAGAATCATTGAAATAATATTTTTAAAAATAATTGAATTTATTGTTATTTAATTAAACAACAAAAACAAAAATTAAATAAATAAAATTAGTATTTATTAAATGAATAAAAATTGAAGGGTTCCAGGTTTGAGTAAAAAAAATTCATTTATTAGCATTTTTGTTTAAAATTAAACAAATTTGTCAGTGTTTTGTTCTTAACTAGATTTTCTGATGTCATAAAACAGGATGGCCAGATAAAGAATTAAATTACAGAAAATTTTAAAAAGGTTTTACTACTTTTATGAATTAATTTGAAGTTTGTTTCACTGTTTTCCTTTGGGAAAAAAAGCAGTAAATTTTAGTTACTAAAAAAAAATACTAAGGTAGTAAGAGTAAAATCATTTCGACTGTTTCACTAAAAATATTTTTTAATGACGTTTAAATCTCTGAGAAAATCTCTTGAGATTAGGTTTTCTTCTACCAAACGTAGAAGATGAAACCGTACAGGGAAATCAATTACGACCGATTTCTTTTTATAAATATTTCATTTACATTCATTTTGGTTTCGTAGGATAAAAATGTACTGCCGCGTATTTTTTGGTTTATAAATAAATTTTTAATAATTTCTTCACAATTTTATGATTCTTCTATCTTACATTATTTTATTTTATACTAAAGTTGATTTTAAAAATATGGGTACTTCAAAAATGGCTTTAAATTTTGTTTTTGTAGTGCCATCTCGTTGAAAATAAATATTAGTATGAATTTCATTTAACTGAAGTCATACAAAGTTGTTAGCATCTCATTATAACATTCTGCACAAACGTAACAGGATGATTCCGAGGAATCATCGACCCATTTTTCTTTTGACAATTTGATGTACAAAAAGTACAGTTTTACTGTATGTTTTACTGATCACCCATAAGGTGATCCTATGTGAATCATTTAACAGGTTTCTTTCTCCTAAAAGAGATTGTATTTTTTTTTTAACTATACCATTTAATGAGAAATGAGCTTTATCGCTAATGATGATTTTACGCCAAATTTTGGAACTTGCATTTTTCTGTTTCATCCAAGTAACAAACTTTCTGCTTTAGTGGTGGCACCTACAACTATTGAGTCAACTGAATTTTTAAGCATGTAAATGCAAGTGCTTGTGTAAGATTCTCCAGAAAATGGTACGAGGAATAGTTATTCTTGGAATCGCCGTGAAATATATGTTCATGGCATATTTGCAACACAAGAGCAATATTTTGATCAGAACGTGCAGTTTTTGGCCTCCCTTAGTGCTGTTTGTTGTGAACAGACTCAGTTTTTTTAATTTTTTTCACTAATTCTGGAATTGCTAGTTCAGAAGGTCGATCAAAAGCTCCGATAAAGTTACGAATTTTACGATGTATTTCTTTTATGAACTGACCATTTCAATAATAATCTTTTACGATTTTAATACGATGGTTAACTTTATGCATTACTCAAATTAGTGTATATAAAACCTTACCTGAAAGAATGAAAATATTTTTTGTTATCATTTAAAATTCTACAGGCATTTTTAGAACACCTATTACATTAAATGTTAATGCACTACGCCTTGGAAATAAATATATAATATGATGCAGACTGTACGTATCTTACTTATCAAGTAACATATCATTTACTGTCCTACGTTATGAACAGATATTTTTATCTGTTCTAGAGTACTGAGAGAATTCTTATGTTGATTGCGTGGAACATGACGATAGCACATGCAATGAAATGGAAAATTGTACAAACTGTAAATATTCACACTCGGCAAGGTCTGGGGAATGGCCCGTATAAAAGGAATTCTATATTGAAAAAAATGTAATTGTTCCCTGTGGCTTGTCGGAAATTCAGAAGATCCCTCAGCATGAGGAATCCTGTACAACCTAGTGTTATCTTTGTCCAGGTCCTCTCTAGCAATATAGAAAAAGAGGACGAATGCACATCGTGCAAAGAATTGACCAAAATGGTAGTAGCTTTATCAGACCAGTAATGTTTTTCTTGTCTGGTATTCCAGCATTGAGTACTGGCTAGAGACTCTGCACACCACACCCTTTTGTCAGTATACCACTACATAAAGTTCCTGCTCTACTGATTATGCAGCAAACTACCAAAATCCCTGTGAATGGATATATTAAAACGACATTGCCTGGAACGGCATCTCTGACCTCCCATGCAACTAAGTCCCCATCAACATCTCTAGGGTTCTAAGGGTTCTATGGTTCTAGGGTTCTATACAGAAATAACCGTCGAAAGGAGGTTATTATTTGCCGTTTGCGAATAGGATACACTAGGCTCACTTATGAATATCTCATGATTCAGATCGATGCACCTGTTTGTATTCGCTGCAACTGCCAACGAATGTGGTTCACCACATTCTTGTGGATTGTACTAGTCTGTGCCAGTTATACGACGATTATTAGCCAGTATGACGATGTTAAAACGTCTTCATATATTTTTAAGGGCGTACACCTGTATTTTGATATTTAATTATCATTGTTATAATGGCGTATGCCAGATGGTAATTTTGTTGTTTTAAGTTAGATTTTTAATATTGTATATTATTGTGATTTTATTTCACCTTCAGCATAGACATCAGCATTTACTATATGGAATTTAGCCTCGTCTATGCTTTACTATATAAGTATGAGCAATATTTTTCGTTATGATACTACGCCTTTTAATTGTTGATTTTTTATATTTTTTCTTCATGACTGGTATTTAACTTTTAAATTTGGTGTTGTTAAGGTTAATTGTTTTCTACATTAAAATTGTTTCCGAGCGCTGATAACGACACTTTCATGTGCACCCAGAAAAAAAAACGTTTTCTTGTTTTTTATTATTACTTCCTCGAACATGAAGTAATCCAAATATTTTAGCGATGAAGATGGGATGGATGAGTTTGTAAATATACTAGACCTTGTCTTTTCTTTTTAAAGTTAAAATAAAAAGACTAGATTTTAAAGAAATTTTATTGAGGTAAACGAATTGATTGGCTCTTGTATGAACAACCTACGATTGCTAAATATATTTATATGAAAAATATTTTTATTATCCTTTTCAATATTCAGATGGTGTGTATCTCTTTATTTTGAGCAATATTTACTCTGTTTTTATTTTCTCAAATCATAAATTTTATACTTTTCTAAATGAAGATATATCAGAAAAAAAAATTATATAATGGAACGGATAAATTTCTCCAAGAAAAATATCAAATCAAATCTTTCTATTATTTATATCAGTAAGTTTAAATTCAACCATGAAAGACCTAATCAAAGAATGGTCAAACCTAATTACATCAAATTGTAAAACGTTCTATTTAAATATACAAAAGAAATTTTAATAAAACAAATGTAAGAATTTTAAATATTCAAGAACAATAAAATTTATTGCACTGTAAAAAATAACTAAGAACTTCAATGAAAATTTTCATTACCTATTATCATAAGAGAATATACCTAAGTACGCATATATTCTCTTATAAGTATACATAAGTTCATGAAAATAAAAAAGAACATTTTAAAAAGTAAGCAGAGCATTTTAAAAGTAAAACATTTTAAAATTTTATATTTTAAATTGATAATGATAGCATTTTTTAATATTACCAAAAGATATGGCTGAACTTATTACGACATGAGTTGTCCTTTTTCAGTTATTTTTGATAATAAATAAAATATTTCTCCTTTTAATCAAAAGGATTGAATCTTTTACACAGATTTACAAATCTTCTCAGACGAGAAGAGAAAGAATCTATGCTTAAAAGTAAATTTTTTCCATATATCTATTTAACACGTTCACTACCAATTATTACCGATATAACTTTCCTCAGGTACCAAACGATTTATGAGTCACCTGGTCTCCAGAATTTAATTTTTATTGCACAAATACTTTAGGATTATAGAAATTATATTGAAATTATATAAAATAATTAAGAAAATAGGTGAGTATGCTGGCAGTCCTCATGCTACACCAAAAATAATTTATTGTTACTGTATCTTGGGGTATGCTGGCATCCTCAACTGTTTTTCACAGTATTGTTTTTTTATATAAATAATTATATACATACCAATGAGTTAACATATAGATACATAATAGATAATAGATAAATATTGAAAATATAAACTACTTCATTAAACTCTAATGAAATTTCGTAAAACAAGTCAGTCACATATATTTTTCACATTTGTTACATTTGGTATTAACCCTTTGAACAGTCTTTTGTGCAAAATCTCTTCCTTGTTTTGCTGCTGCTGCATAGCAGAATGTACATCTTCTTCTTTTAAGGTGGTTATTTTTGTCTTTCTCAATAGTTTTTATTAGTATGTGCTTTGCTACAATCGGATTTTCAGTTATCTCTCAACTGGAACACAATTTTCATTTATTGCAAATGTCTGCAGAACTAATTGCTCTCTAAACTAAAATTCATAAGATTAATATTCTACTCATTTACCAGTTGGCGAAAATCTTTTGTTCTCCATGTTATTCTATTCATAAAACTACACATGTTTACTCCACACAGAATGCAACCAAACATTTCCCCAAATTACTCTTTCATTTGTTTTTTAAACTTTTTTTTTTCCAAAAAAAAATCATATTTACATCATTTCCTGATAGTTGAGTTTTATCTTAAACTTTCTTGTTTCGCAACCGCTGAAGATTTGTTGTTATTTTCACTAATGTAATAAATCATATACAAATTGTAATTGTAAATCAAGTATTTTTACGATAACTGTAATTTTAAAATTTTATAATTTATTAGGATTTATAATTTAAAAATTATATTTCTAATTTTATAATTTTCATTAACTATCATGGTTAAAAATTTCAAAAGGTTATCGGAAAATTATCCTTTTATTAAAATATATATGTAACTTTTTCTACTCAAAATTTTATTCCTTTTTTTTTTAGAAACAATGTGTCTAATAACAGTAATTTATTCTAATATTCGTTTAAACATTGTACGAATAGATGCCCTTAAATAAATTTACTAAAATATTTAATTTCCTTAACGTATTTTTTTTACTACGTACTTCCTCAATTTATTTTATTAGTTACGTTAAACGATAATTTTAGGAATAAGATGTCATGAAAAACTATTAAAGACAAGTCGATTGTCGTAAAAAAAAATGAGTATAGTGAACTGGCGAATGTCCAGATGGTTTCTTCTTTACGAAGGAAGACGACCTGTGCTAGTAGTGTTGAACTAATTCCTTGTTTCAGCAATAAATATAAATACAGTCACCCTGGTTGCTAGTAAGCGAACCGGAGACTGCAATATTTGTTCAAGGCACTGCACGGTAACTCGTATAAACCTCTTTAACTACAGAAGAAACGTTAATATCGTGCCATTATTAAACTGATCCTTTAAACTTTACTCATCTATTCCTTCCCGTTTCCAGATAATGCCAAACTCCTTTTGTAAATTATTTTTGCGAATACTCTACGTAATATTCATTAAAAAATAAAAGTGTTTTTCAGAGCCTTAAAGTATCTACAACTTATAAAAATATTTATATAATTTTATGAATATAATACCCATGCAATTAAAAAAAAAAAAAAAGTTTTATTATTTCTTAGTGTGTTACCATTGTGTGTTTTCGTTACCATTTATCCTGTAAAGCAACATGAACCTGTTTTATGATTATTTATGAATTTTAATTAAAAGAAGTTCTATATAATATTTGTTGTAATCTTTATTTACTGAGGTTGTTTCGGTTTAGTGATACCTCTTTTTTTTCTGTTTTAACCTCCGGAACTACCGTAAGGATGAATGAACTACGTCAGAGGATGAATAAGGATGATATGTATGAATGTGAATGAAATGTAGTCTTGTACAATCCTAGGTCGACCACTAGTGAGAAGTGTGGTTAATTGAAACCCAACCACCAAAGAACATTAATATTCACGATCTAGTATTCAAATCCGTATAAAAATAACTACTTTTACTAGGATTTGAAGTTTAGAGCTCTCGACTTCGAAATCAGCTGATTTACAATGTCGCGTTAACCAATAGATCAGCCCGGTGGATTAATTATAAGAAGTTCTAAATTTTAAAAAAGGTAAGAGTGTGCGCGCGCGTGTGTGTGTCTGTGTGTGTTTGTGTATGCGTCTTTATCCTAACTGAACACGCACGAAATATATTTATTTTGTTGAGAAAGTTCCTTTGGTATCCTACCTGTCAATTTTTGTTAATGCAAACCAATTCATATTCATTAGCCAAATCTAAAACATAAATATTATTTATAAAAACCGTTCTTAAAAATATAATAAAATATTTTTTGTTTGTAATATTATTTTAAAATGAAAATTTTAAAATAAATTATTGACATGTTAAAGATATTCAAAAAGAATTTTCTTTTAGTAAATAATACGCCTACGTAGAGTACTAACATTAATAATTCACGAAAGAGTTCAGATCGTATCTACTTTATTTAATTCTTCGTTTAAGTGTGCAAACTAATTTTCATAAAACGTAGTGCAAGATTTTTTAAATTAAAAAAAATATATCGTTCAACATTTTATTTGAAGATTTTTGTTGTTCATATCGGTCCTTTGGAATTATTATAACATTGTAATATTTAAATAAACTGATGTAGTTGACATGTTAAAAATATTCTCAAGAAAAAATTCTAAGAAAAGTAGTTGAACAACTTAAAAAACATACAAATTGTCGCATTCTAGAAGGCTTTAGCTCGTATCCGGTAGTAGTTTCGTTCGTCGTTTCTTGTTTTATTATTTTCATCAGGTCTTTGCTTTTAGTTTTTGAGTTTCTTACGCGTTATTTTTTTTTATGCTTGCCGAATTTAGGAATATCCAAATTTGAAATATATTAGAATTGTTAAGTTTTATAACATTTTTTCAATTGTTCTTTAAATCTCGCGCCGGCCTCCGTGGCGCGAGTGATAGCGTCTCGGTCTTTTATCCGGAGGTCCCGGGTTCGAGTCCCGGTCAGGCATGGAATTTTTCATACATGCTACAATTCATTCATCTCATCCTCTGAAGATATACCTTAACGGTGGTTCCGGAGGTTAAACAGAAAAAACAAATAAAAAAATCTCAATTTTTTGTTAAGTCGAAACGAAAAATTGTAAATTGTTGGTAGCCATTTATGCTTGGTGTCGATTTTTGAATGTAAATTTAAAAAAAAAAATTTTTGTGTCAATTTTTAGTACAGTTTTTTTTTATTAAGAAACTTGTACTGCTTTTTTTCTTAACAGTATTTTGTTGTTTGTTTTTTTTATTCGGTTATGGATTTAGTTATTTCTATTGAAGGATATATATTTACTCTTATATATATATATTGAAACAAGACCGGTATAGCGGATCAGTGTAACGGATACCTCCAATTAAGAAAAAAGTAGAAGAAAATATAATAATAGGAGGAATTCAGAAAGGGGCTAAAAGAAACGCTTTTAGTAAAGGTACCATCATGTACCATGTACATGGTGTTAGCTACCATGTTTTGTTTTGGTTGTTGTTGGTCCGTTTAACAATCCTGTTTTGTAGTATTACCCACTGGCACACAATGAACAAATGTTTCTACCGTGAGAAGAGTTACCGGATCAAGGAACGAAATGCATAGGATTGAAATGGCTCGGTCGATCGTTCTCACGCTCAACTCGGATCTGATCCGGCAGGTAAAGAGGCCGGAAGTATGAATACTCAGGGGAAGACCAGTTAAAAATCAGTTCCGCGAGGAGAGTCTGCGTGATGAAGTTAGTTCAGCGAATCAGTTTGAGAGATGTCAGTCAACAAGAGCATTCTGCGAGGAGGTCAGTGAATTTCAAAGTGAATTGTAGGTTGGCATGATTAAGATAATGTCACAAATAGTAGTTCGGTGAGTTACTGTAAAACTAAAAGTGAAAGAGATAAGTACTAAATTTCATTCAAAAAGTGTTAGGATAGTTTTATTTGCGAACAGCAACGGTGATTGCAATAACTCTATACTTATCTACTGTACTCCTGTTGTTAATACAAGAGTAGTGGTTTAAAGTGTTAAGACTAGCAGCCACGTAATATCTTTTGTTAAAGGGACTGAACTCTGGTTTGCCGATGATTAATTTAATTCTGTTTTGAATGTAATCTCCGTTTTTTATTATTGTCATTTATGACTATTTGTTATTATTGTTTACTGTAGTCATTATTGCAATTATTATTGTGAGATGTTTTTGATTGACTGTTATTATTTTTTTTTCTTTCTCTGTTTAGCCTCCGGAACTAACGTAAGGTATTACTTCAGAGGATGAATGAGGATGATGTGTATGAATG
>JAAAKQ030295732.1:8775-24270 GCA_010016005.3 Zanna intricata
TAATTAAAATAATTTATTTAATTATATTTCAGCTTTTTGGTAAAAAAATAATTATTTACAGTGTTCTCCTTATTCTTAACATTGAACTAGTAGATTTTTTTTTATATTTAAATGAATGAATATTGGTTATTTCACTTTAATATTGATAAAATTGTTTTCCTGGGTATTGAACATTGTTTATTGTAAGAAAAAAGATTGCAAATATTCCTTATCCACAGAGAATGCAGGTAAAGCTTAGAATCATTTTGTTTTACAATCATTGGTGTATAAGGAAACAGTGTGACTTGCTTCATACTCATCACTTTTAACTTTAACACTTTAACTTTGTTTGTAAAGATAATTGCAGGTGTTTGGTCTGATTATTCATTAATTTTATTAAGATTTTTATTGGTCGTATCAAAATTTAAATCTGCATTATTGAGTTATAATATCTCTAATTTTCATACTAAAACTTTCAGTTTAATACTAAACTGTATTTGTTCCTTAATACATTCAGATTAGTTTTCCTTTAGTTTTATAAGTTGTTGGATGTTAATGATGCTAAAAATCTGATTTTTTTCTCTGACTATATTAATATCTATATACTAAAATTAAATGTATTAGATCTAATAGTAAATAGAGGGTGTAGTAAAACAGCATATAAGTAAATTTTGAAGAGCAACAATTTTGTTCATACCTTATGTATAAATTTAAAAGAGAATTAAACTTGCTGTGATTTAGCAATAGTGTTTAAGTTATTTTCTGTTTTATGTTAATAAATTACATTAAATTTATGAATTTCTTATTTTTCATAATATTGTTTTATTGATTTATTATATATGAACAATGTAATTAATATATGTATTCATGATTTTTCTTGTAAGTACTGTTCTCATTTTATTTTCTCTTCCTTCATAGCAATAAAAAAAAGTGCAATCATTTTTGCAGATTTTAATCTCATGTTTGTATAACTTAGTTAAGAAAATGAAGACTTTTCATGAATACCTTTTTTTTGTACTTTGTGTGATTTTGTATCTGTCAGAGAAAAAGGTATATATGAATGATTTATATATATATATATATATATATTTATTTGTGTGTGTATGTGTGCACGCGCACATGCATGTATGCACAAAATGTGTGACTGATTGTTAATGAATATATACACTTGTCAATCTATTATTTATTTATTATAGTACCATGTAATTGTTTAAAGCTGAATATTTTTTGCAGAAGCAGTTGCTCACAGTATTCTGTATTATTATGCATACATGTTATATGCAATTAATATTTATATAATGACTTTTTTCTTTTTTACTAAATGAATGAAATAATATTGCAGAATGTGTCAATCAATAAAAAAAATAAATGTATATATTTTAATTTTTATATTATACAAAAACAGAAATTTTTAATTAATTTTGTTTGCTTGATTCAGTGAAGCTTATAGTAATTATTGAAGTGGGGGATTATTTGATATAAATATTTTCTTTACTATGTTGGATTCCAGAAGGAAGAAAATAGTCTTGTGAAAGAAAATAATAATTTTTTATTATCAATTATTGGGATGTATGAGATATGAACAAAGAAATTTAATATTGTTATTATATCTTCATTTTTTTACACGATAAAATTTTGATGAATATAATTAGTTTTTTTGCATTTTTTTATTTATATTTTTTTTGTTCGAGTATCAAATTTATATTGTAGTGAAATTTATTACTTACTATATCTGTTATGAACAGAAGATATACCTATATTTCATATCTGAATTCCACCCCCATCCCCCATTTATTAATTGTAAAACAATAAAATGTAAAACTGTAAAAAAATAAATTTTGAAATGAAATTCAGTTGTTAATACACAATTTTAATACAAATTACATGTTTAACATAAAATAAATTCTTTTATTTAAAAGTTATCATTTTATTTGTCTTCAGTATGAAGATGTTTATTATTGTTTTGTGAGAATTATAAATGCTATTACTACCTTTCCAGTCTTATGCACTACAAAATTCTTAATTTTATCAAACTGATAATATACAATGAATATTTATTTAATTGTATATATTGTTGTAATTGGGCACAAAATGATTTATAGGCGATGACTTTTTGTAAGCTTTGAGGTCTGTAAATGTTATTAAGATTATATTGCAATAGTTATTACTAAAAGAATTTTTTTAGACAAAAATATGAAAATAATTTCAGAAAAAATCCAATTTTTAATGATGCCTGTGTGTAATGAACCAGTAGTTACTTTTGATTTTTATTTTTCTAAAAGTGCAATGTAATTTTATTTTGTAATGTTCATAGATGTAATTTCACTTATCAAAAAATGTGTCTGAATAAATTATGTAAGAATAAATAAAATTCAAAATCATGTGCTTAGCTTCCAAAAATTTTTAAATCTATGTTTAATTATCTAGTAACATTGCCTCAAATTATTTATTAAAGGTTTAGAACAAGGGTGGCCAACCTTTTTTAGCAAATGGGCCAAATTTTAGAAATATTTCTTG
Organism: Zanna intricata; assembly: GCA_010016005.3. Lineage (NCBI taxonomy): Eukaryota > Metazoa > Arthropoda > Insecta > Hemiptera > Fulgoridae > Zanna > Zanna intricata. The sequence continues at coordinate 11,272 of JAAAKQ030295732.1, forward strand.
CCGGGCCACACACCTATTTTTTTAATTTTTTAAAAGTAAACAAGTGTGCTGTAGCTTCAACCACATCGTCGCTTGCATCCCAGCAGGTGAGATCGTGGTCAAACGCTTGCCTGGTCTAATGTAAAAGAAAACAAGAAATAGCTTTTTTGAAGGAATTAAACATAACTGAGAATCAAACATATTAAACAATTTAAAGGTGAGATGTATGACTTTGTTTTACTGAACGAAGCGCATCAAAATTGACGTCGACTGATGTTGCTACACGCAAACAGTTTTCCAAAAAAACATCAGTAATTCATGTTCTCATTTGTGACTTGATGTGCTTCATGCAGTTAAAAAAAAAAAAAAAACCTGTTCACACGCATAAGTGTTCTAAATAGCGAAGCCATTAACAGAGCATGTTTATAAAATGCAAGATATTTATCCTTGTCCAAATACGTTTTATAGAACTCTTCCAAACCAACCTTCCTTTAACTGTGTAACACGACTCATTTCACAATGTTCCACTTGTAATCTTCCTGGTAATAAATTCACATCTACCACGAAAGGTGGTTGCAAATGCACAAAAAAAACGCATGATTTTTTTTAAATCCTGAAATCTGTTTTCAAATTCAAGTTTTAAGTTGAAATAGTGTATTTATCTGCCACCTCCTGTGTGATATCTGGTTGCAGTAACAATGTACGAAAGTGAGTAAAGTTTTTTGTCCTCAGCTGCTGTTCCCAAAGATAGAGTTTCATTTAAAATTCAGAAATATATGATCATAATCTTATTAATTAATTGATCTTTCCCTTGTAGACTAGTACTAACGTCATTTAGGTGACTAGTTATATTGACTAGAAATGCAAAGTTGCAAACCCATTCTATGTCTTCAAAATGATGGTTATTTTTTTACTTATTTGTAAAGAATGATTGTATTTCTTGCTGCAGATCAAACATTCTTTTTAACATTTTGGCACAAGTCAGCCATCTTACTTCTGCATAAAATGTAACGTCAGTGTAACTAACATAAAATTTTCTGTAAAATGTAACAGTGTAACAGCCTCTAACAAATCTCATGACTTAGTAGTGTCCTTAAGTGGATACTAGAGCATAAAATATAAACTCAGATGCACGACTTTTCAAATTATCTTCAATATGTTTTCCAATGTCGTCCACATGCCTAGTAGTAGTCTGACAAGACAAACTTATTTTTGAGAAATCCTTCTTTTTTGAACACAGAATTTTGACGATGCTTTCCAAACATTCCTTAACCATTTCACCATCTGAATATGCCTTTGATTTTTTTGCTAGTAGATGGCTACTGCATAACTAACTTCTACGTAGCATGTTGACTCTGAACCCACTCTAGTAAATATCTTTTGTCATGCAGAAAGTTTTTTAAGTCGCTTACTTGATCTTGTTGAAATTGCCCTTTGTACTTATCAAACTTATTTGCACTTTTATTCTCATAGTGCTGTTTGATGTTATACTTTTTCATAATGGAAACAGATTTGTTGCATATGAAGCTTACAGGCTTTGTTTTAGTTTCTATGAAAAATAGTTATAGTTCATCTGTCTTGAAAACTTCTTAATTCTACTGTGATTCTTCTCTTTTTTGGTCTAACGTCTTTACTAGATGACGCCATGATAGGTATTTCTGAAAAAAAAAAAAAATAAATAAAACAGAACAGGTAATACTAAAGAAAGATTGTATTCTGTACTAACTTATTTCATTACATGCCTAAGATCACAGAACAATATATATTAGAAGTTGAAGTCTCATATTAAACTTTATCAACACCTACAGTCAGACAAAAACTAAGTAACCTTGGGTGTCAAATAGCAGGATATTTGAAATAGCTAAAACCTTTGAATTTTCCTGAAAATGTGAGATTTTTCAAATTTCTTTTGGGTATAATTTAAAAATATATGATATGAACAACCCATAATGTAATGTTCTTTTGTTGGTATGTACAGTAAAAGTTAACATTTCTGTTCATTCGACCCAGCTCCGTGGGCTGCGAAGCTGAGTCAAATGTGGCCCGTGGTTGCGCATGACATGCGCATATGGCCGCATGCAGCCCAAAGGCTTTGTGTAGGCCATCCCTGGTCTAGAATATAGATTTTTCCATGTTTATGATATAGGTAGTGTTGAATTGCAACTAAATGTATTGAATTGCATTACTTAATGTTATATTTTTGAAATGAAATATATATGGTATGTTTCTAATAATTAAGGATCAATTATATATTACTGTAATCTTATTGTGTATTCATGTCATGTTCATTTATGTAAGGTGGATTATATCTATGAAGGTTCATGATCTAATTATTATATTGAGATGAGATTATTCACTTGGATGAAGTTGAGTTCTGATATAAAAAGAAATATTTTGTGTCATTTGTTCATATGAACTGAAGTGAAAGAAAGATTACATTTACTTTAGGTTGTATTGTACCTATCAAAAAAAAGAAGAAAACCATCACTCTCAATTCTTAACTGCAGATCAAAATAACAGAAGTGAAGTGTGTGGGTATTTGTAAGCATACATGATATGTGGTAACAAAAATTGTTTAACTCATTTATATGTTTCATATAGAGTAATTAATAAATGTATGACAGTATAGATTACCAGTAATTTAAGGCTGAGTGGTTTTATTTCATTTCTGTAAAACAGTTGTGGTTAATGGTTCATAAAGTAATATGTTGTTTCTACATTCTTAAGTTAAAACAAAAATATGTTTTTTTGATTTTCACAGTTTATTTAAAAAGTGGTAGCTATTTTGGTAGGTACATAGTACCGTCCTCAGATTTTTTTCGCCAAGCAGTCTGTACTGCTGGATGTGTGGGGTTTCCTACTGCCAGCAGGGGCCCGCTAAAAACCCTCCCTTTCCGCAACGTGTGATGGTTTCATCACAAAAGTGATGTTACCACCTATTTTGGTATCCCCTCATCTCACCGTGTGTGTCAAATGGGTCTTCTATATTGTCTTCCAGTGACAGCTTCTGGAACCCGCCCCGGGGGGGCACACAGCAGTAGTGATTCTATTGGACCCTCCTAGGGCTGGCCTTCCACATCACTTTTGACTGAACACCCAATGTCCACTCCTCTTCTTTCTTCTTCTGTACCAGGTTCTTTGGCCACCATTTCATATCTTTTCTACAGTCCTTAATAACTAAACAACTAAATATACACATATAGTATAACTAAATATACTATAGTATACACATACACTATTTACATTTACATCTTTTTACAGTCTACATTTATTTTCATTAATTGTTATTGTATTTACATATAATAACCTATAATTCTTCTTGCTCTTCCTCTATCTTTTTAGAAAGACCTTTTTAAACCACGTCATGCATTTATCCTGGTCAGTGCTCGAAGAGAGCATTTCCCACATTATCTCTTTTGGTATAATGTTTGCTTCAAAAGATCTTCCCAAGGTCCACCCCGCATATCCAAGGAACGTATGTTCGACGCCATCTTCGTACACATAATATTTACAGATTGGTGGTGTGCGTCTCCCTCTAGCCTATAAATATGCGTTGAATGACTTGTGGGCCGAGAACCACTGGGTCATCCAAAAATCTGTCTCGCCATGTTTTTGTAGAACCCATTCTTTTACGTCAGGAATCGAGCTAAATGCCCACCTCCCACTGGTAGCTTTGATCCATCTTTCCTGCCATCATTGCATCGTGATATCCCTTGCCTCAGTTTTAGTCATGCCGTGGTATCTAACTATTCTCTCCTCTGCTGACATCTAGATGCGGCATGCTTGCTATCACCAGTGCCACCTACAAGGAGATAGTGTAAAACAAACATTCAACTCTGATAGCGAGTCTACTACACTACTACGGGGGTCATGGTGTGTCCATTCACCTTCACACACAAGTTAGAGATATTTTTTCTCCTCTTCATTGGTAGGATAATAGTCTTGTAGGTGGATATGTTGAGGCCTCTGACCTTCATCTATCCTACAAATCTTCCCAAGGTAGATTCAGCCGGTGTCACCACTTCTTGCAGTCTGTAACAACAATGGCCAGATCATTAGTAAATGCTGGGTAGGTCATATCCATCCCGGGTGGGCAGACAATTTGTAAATGGCTATCAAAGGCTACTTTCCACAATATAGGGGCTAATATTGATCCTTGCAGAATGCTGCACTCTCAGTTTTACAGTTATCTCTTCATCCTCTTCTGATATTGTAGTGAGCTCCTTCTCCATCAGATATTCTTGTAGTATTCTTATTTGAATAACCTTCCTCTCCTCTAGTTGACTGCAGATGGCTCCTCAAGGTATACTGTTGAAGATATTCCTTATATCAATCAGCACAACGAGAGGGATCCTCCTCATGTGTTAAGTTCCTGCAGCCACATTATTTATCAGTTACATCACTCGTTCTATTGTGTTAACAGTCAATCTGCCTTTGTAGAATCCATATTGTGTTTCTGCCTCTAGCTTCCACCTCCCTCTTTAGACTTATTGCCAATATTGCCTTGAATAGTTTACAAATTGTGTTGATCAGGCAAATTGGCCTGAATCCTTTGGGATCTTCCCGGGTCCTGTCATTTTTATGTATAAGGACTAGTCTTGCACTTTTCCAGTCTCAAGAGATAGCCTTCTCCAGTAGTATCCTGTTGAATATAGGTAATACCATCATCAGTGATGCCTCCACAATCACTTTTATTATTTTGTTGGGTCCAGGACTTTTATCTGGTCTAAGTCTTTCAGCTGCACACCTCAGGTCTCCCACTGTAAACCTAGGTACTTCCTCAGCCTCTGTTTCTTCCCTGTGCCACTCAGATTCCCTTGGAAAAAGTTCCTGTGTAATAGTTGATATCTGTTCTTTGGGCAATAATGATAGCCTTTTGCCAAATCTATCCCTAACTATTTTGAAGGCTTCCTCCTATGGATTTTTGTCAAGTCAGTCACAAAGTTCATCCCACTTTGTTCTCCCTGATCCCGCAATGGTCTTCCTTAGGTTACTCCTAGCCTGTTTCAAATTCTCCGCAGCCTCTTCATTTTTAGTCTGGTCACCAGTTGTATGAGTTAGCTGGCATCTGTTCCTGTTACACTCTTTCCTTAGATCTTCTATTTCCTTGGATCACCCATATACTGGTTTCCATCTCTTGTCTATTTTGTCCCCTAGGGCTTCTCTGCATATATTGACTATAATTCCTTGTAATTCATCTGGGATAATGTCCCCCCCAAGAAGCCACTTTCTTTATTAGTATTTCTTGTAGTTTATGTCTCTGTTCCTAGTGTGAAACCCAGTGTCTTTTTCTTCCTTCAATCTGTTGGTGTAGGTCTCTTCTCAAAACCACTTCTATACATTTGTGACCACTTAAAACTTCTTATAAAACCTAACAGCTCCTGTTTCATAATTGCTGACCAACGAATGGTCTGTTGTTGATACAGTATCCACCCTTTAGAATGTAATATTTCCAAACTCATTTAAACAAGCCATTCCTAGGGAGGCCATGATATTCACAAAAATTCTTCCTTATGCATTTGTGAGCACGCTAACATGTTCCAGGCACTTTGAATTGGTATCCCCACCGATAAAGAAAGGTCCCATCTGTCTCCTTACTTCACTAGAGAGATTGTCCACCATATTCTTATACTCGTCTATAGTTGTATTTGTTGACATATAAATACTGAACACAGTCATTGTTCCTATACTGATCTATACAAATCCACGACCACCACTGCTCTGCCTAATGATTCCCGGTTGTGACACTCACACTATGGCACAAGTGTTATCGTTATCTTATACTATCTTTTATTTCAAATAACGTGCAGGTTGGGCTCTGAGACTAGTAGTAAATCAGTCTCATCTTCCTTGTCATTGCCCACAGGAGCTCGTGCAAATATCTGCTCTTGTTCATATTTAATTGTAATAGTTTCATTTCTACATAAGCGGCTCCTGGTATTGTGGTCTTCTGCTCCACAACTGTAAAAAGAAAGTAATTTCTTTTTTCATGATTACAGAAGCCACCTGCTTGCCAGTGTGGGCCTGCCTCAGTCTAACTATCTACTCCAGTTCTCCTTCTGCTCCCATTGCCTATTTCAATGCCTGCATTACTTTTTCCTTGTCCATTATGACTTCAGTATCCTTAATGACTACTCTTGGAACTCTCTCCCTCTTTTTCATGGCCACCTGACTCCTTTCACTCCCTCTTGTAAATTCTTTAATAACATCTCTGGTCCCTCCATGTAGTCTTTTACTTTGATCAGTAACTCCTCCTCCTGACTACTAGCATCTTCGTTCTATCCGTGGAGGTGGGGGTCCTACTAGTTGACTTTTGTTTTTAGTCTTCACTTTCCTTTCTACATAAAGGTCACGTGGTCTATTCTATGGGCTGGATATTCAAGAATCTTCCTAGTTACGTGAGCTACATTTCCATCCTCCACCCCAAAATCAAAGTTTTGTTTTGCCTGAAGAAATATGTCTGCTGTTTCTTTCCTTAGGTAGGGGACATTAACCTCTCCTAGTGTTTATTGTATTATACATACTTCATGAGATGAACTATAAATCACTTGAAATTGTAAATTAGATGAATTATAAATACTTTCTGTTCAAAATCAGCCACATTTTCTGCTCTTAATATCATAGGCATTTTTGAGCACACCAAGATTTGTCCGGCTTCCAACAGCCTGTTAGCTCCTAGATCCCATAATCTCAGCGCCACCTAATAAATGGCCTCTGATAACTCTTTCTTCGACCTGGTGAGATCAAACACTAATGCCATATCTCTTCTCTCAGGATTGAAGGATTTGGTGTTCAGAGAACACCGATCTTCAACTCCGTTCAAATCCACAAGCAGTTTGAGCTGTCACATACTATTTTTTTTTTTGGGGTGGGGTAAAACATATCTGCCCAAATCCAGGGTCGGTTTGAGGTGATAAAAAGAAAGGGGAGGTCAGATTGGGCATAGATCCAGAAAGGATTTGCTGGGAAAGAAAGTGATTCTGTAATCTAGCGATACTAGGTGGAAGTTGTTTCCCTTTGTCTCCTTAACAGGACTTAGAAAATGTATACCAAAATTCACCTAGCAAAGCTGAAAATATCTCTTAAGTCCATGTTTACACCGATACCGATCCTACAAATACTTGCAAATCAGAGAATCACTCAGCTATAGTCTGTTGTCCGAAAATTGTTTTACTATACTTATCACATTCAGAAAAAAATCAACCTATTTCTCAAACCATAAAAAGCAAAAAAAAGAAATGTCCAAAAAGTATTAAAATACAGAGATCACTTATATACACTATGAAATCCACCTCTTGACTCCACCTTCCTCAGATATTACGCGCAGAATATCTATCTACTTTGTATTATTTGTGTAACATATTGAATTTACTGTGTATTTTTTAGCTGTCATTTTTTAAATAAATTTAGATTTATGTTTTTTTCTTTGATTGAAAATAAAAAAAAAATTCTTTTTGTTATGATGGATTTTCATCTAGTAAAGGATTTTCGTCTTAGTCCATAGATTATCTTATAACATTCCCTTTTGATATAATACATCATTTTTTTTTTTTAAAGTTTGTATTTTTTCTGCTGTTATCACTTCAGTGTAATTATTTTCTTTTTTTCCTAACGTATAGTAATATCATTTACAAATTTAATGAAAAAAATGTTTAAGATGAAATTTTTTGTACATTGAAATTTACTTGTACAAGCAAAAGCTTTAAAATAAATGGTAAATTCTGTTTTATTTTTTTAACAAGTCAGAATAGAATTGTCGGTTTCATGGTTGCAGATGTACGTGATGTATGATTGCAATGAATGGTACAATATTTGCTCAATACCAGTTAATTTTTTCCTTTGCTTGTCGGTTATCATTGAGTAATACATCACACATTATTTGTGATATTTTGGGTCCTACTACACTGTTGAATTTAACTTAAAGCAAAAAATTGCCAATAGCATGTAAAATACATATAATGCTGCATCTGTGGACTTGGCACTAGGCACTCCTAGCGCAACTCAAGTGTAAATAATGCACTTTTATTGTAAAAATTATGACCAAAGGTGATTTCTTTTTTAATTAGTGCTTGTATTTACATTGATTATAATATCTGTGCAGGGACTAGTGTTTAATCAAAAGCAGTCTATTAATGTTATTGTAAAGTAAATTATCATTCAACATATTCTTGTAACATGACATACTGCACAGTAGGATAACAGTATATTTGTTTAAATTACCACCTATTCAAAATTTTGGTGTCCTCTTCATTATAGGTGTCCTCTTCTTTTATTAAATTATATAATAAAAAGTCACGTCCATTGTCATAAAATTAAAAAATGTAATTGTTTGGAAAAAATGTAACGAATCCAAGGAATCATTGAAATCTTAGTAGCATAGTTAAAAATAGCAAGGTGATTACAAGAATGAAAGTTAAAAATAGCAAGAATGTCTGAAGTCGGTCGGCTAAATAAACTACAAGTAGCATGTGTTCCATTTTCACATTTTATTCTAGAACTGTAATGAATTTTAGATTTTGTTCACTTACAAAGAAATATGATAATTTAACAGATTTATAACAAAGGTTAATATTTGTATTATCTAGTCTATTCGATGGGTTTCTAGAGTATAATTAATTGTAGAAAAATGTATCTTCTAGACAGTCTGTCTGTAAAAGTTATCAAAAGAAAAGAGATTTAAAGATATTCTGTTCAAATTCTATTTATCCAAATCTTTAACAGAGAAAAAAATAGGATAATTTAGTTTGTCATGACATTTAGTATAAGTTTATAGTTTTGGAAAATAATACAGAATATATATCGATGATTTAATGATATGTGTTAAAAATTATTAATTTCTTCAGTGTAATTAGCTGTAATCTTAGTTGTTTAAAGAAAAAAATCTATAGTCTTAGATGTAATATAACAAATCGAAAAGAAAATTTCTGTGATTTCATGTAGCGCATTACTCCTGTCTCCCTGCTCAGAATCACCTAGCTGTAGCTGATGTTCACGTCAAGACAGGACACCTCAGTACATATTACTCATTTGTTGATTTCAATTATCTAAGAGTAAGAGTGTTTGTCTTGCTTTTTTTTTTTTTTTACTGTTTACTGTATGTGAAAAGTTGCAAGACATGTTAATCATAAAAATTTTAAGACATGAAGGATCCCCGCCTTTCATTACATTTTGACTGCTCTTTATACTCTAAGGTACTATAAAAAAACCTTTCTTTTAACTGTTTTCATGTTGTTTATATTAAAAGTAGTCTGTAAAAAGCCATGAATTAGTTGTCATAATTTCATATTATTAGTGAAATATAAATAAATTAAAATAAAAACAATGCACTTACTGCATTGTATCCAAAGCACTGTAAAAAAGGTTATAATTACTGTAATATATTGTGCAGTGTAACAATGTTTGCTTGCATTTTGAAAACAAAATTTTAATGTGGACTGAGACAGACACACTTTTATTGTATATAAAAAATATTGAAAAATAATTAAAAATTAGGAAGATGTATAATTTTTTTTAATTGGAATAATTTTGTAAATATGAAAATTTATGCAAGTATAATTTTTATTGTTAGATGAAAATTATGTTTTATTAATTTGGTATCTTGATCAAGAATTCAAGACTATGACTTAAAACAAATTTTTTTAATAATTCTGCTGTGGTTTAATTAAAGTTAATATCTGTGTTTTGCTGTCCACTTCAAATTTAGTAGCTTCATGCCATTTAATCACCGTTATGGCAAATAATTGCCGCGCACAAAATATAGTGTATCATCCTGATATGTTAAGTATTTAGATGCTCAACTTATAATTCCATTATAAACTTGGTTTCAAAAAATATTTATTCTGGGTAAATTTGTTGCATCCCATGGAAAGTTATGTGGCCTGTGTTGTCATTCAAATGCATTTAACGAGCTCACATATTCGGTGCATTTCTTTAGTGAAAAGCCAACATATATATCTTCTCGCATTTTCCCCTTCATTTACTATAGGGTCTTCAAATCTACCTTTTCTCAAATAAGAAAAAACGTTTGTTTTGCGTATCTGTGTTCATAATCTATTCATATATTTATTGTTATTGTTTTGTTCATTTTTAGTTACTTATATGTATTGGTCTTGCTTGCTAGCTTTCAGTGTATGTAATATTCCTTGTTTTAATTTTTTAAAATTATTAAATAATTTTTTTTAATAATGTCTTCAATATTGATCCAATCGATTCAGTTTTAATGTGTAGTTATTTCAGAATTTATCTTTCGTTTTTGTAGTTGTCATTAGTTATATAAAAATAACAAAATATTAAGAGAAATGAACTGAAGTTACTTATGAGGTAAACTAACCCTTCATCAAATAAAACAAGAAAATAACATAAATTGTATTTTTTTTTTTTACAGTAAATTTTATTTATTAATTAGGTTAAAAAAAGGTAAAGTTATCCCAGTTATAATTACTTTTTTATTATTATCATTTCTTTTAAAATACAATTGATTATAGATTATTCTTGAATACAATTTCTAATATTAACAAGATAGAAAATCTTAATTTTTTATTTTGAAAAGTCAGGGGTTTGATTGCATGACACCCAGTTTTATATTAATTTACATATAACATGAATTGTACTAAATTTTAATTAATTTATTGTTGTGATGGCAATCATAAATTTAAAAACAGTACAGTTGTATAATTTTTTTGCTGTTTTTTAATTTAAATTTTCTCCTCTTTTTCTTCCCAATTATATGAAATGTGAAAATTAACAAAAAAAATACTACATAAGAACTTAGATCATAATAAATGAATAAAATTATGTACACATAAGCATAAAAAATGTGGATGTACTATTTCTGTCAAAGAAAAATAATATATATATGTATATATATAACAAACTAAATATTACTACCACTACTACTCCCCCTATAATAACAAAAAATACTACAACTACACGTTGCACTATGTTTAAACTATATTGTGTTGTAGAAAAATAGCTGTGATAATAGTTATTGAAGTATTATATTAAGTGTTGTAAATGATGTTGAAATTTATTGATTTTCAACTCTTTGTAGAGACAGTATGATGTGATGCAATGTTAACTTAACGAGTGAATATTTAAAATTATTTTTTATTATAATGATTGCAATGTTGATTATTACAATTATTTTAATCACTTATTTTATCACATTACTGGAACCAAGGTGTAATTTATTTGATATATATATGTATATATCTTAAATAACAGATTATTATTTTTGATGACGTAAAGTTAAAGTATAGTGATATTCTTACAGTATTTATTATTGATAATATTAGGTTTCTGTTTTATAAGTATTATACTATATTTTTGTTTTTGTTGTAATTATTACAGTTTAAGAAATATAGAAAGAAATGATAAATCATTTATCATGCAATATTGCAGCTGTTATGCAAGTTCAAAATTTGTTATATGTGTATGTATATATGAATGTGTATACTGTTCTGTGATTGTTATATACATGCTTTTTTTGAGTTTGTTATTAAGAAAAAAAATTACAGATTTTATGACTACATATTACTCTTTATGTATTTGAGTGTATTTAACGACTGCTTTATTCTGAAACATATATTTACAAGCATTCATATATTCATACGTCATATTAATAGACAGCTATATTGAATTGTATTTGTATACAAATTAAAGTAGGTTTGGGGATTCATGATGGTAAATATTGACAGCATTTTCTTTGGTATTAGGTTAAAATATTTAAAAGATATGTTTTTATTTTACCGTATTATATTATTATGACTGTTTTTTTTTTTTACATTGTTTAAACAATTTTGCTAAGCTATATAATTTATTATACAAGTTACTTAATTATATAAATATAAGCGAGTAACCGAATAAAGTGTAACACATTCATCATGAACAATGTAGTACGCCGTTGTCTCAGGTAGTATACAGGTTTGGATGATAGCATATTATATTAGAGCGATGATCTTTCTCTTTGGTTAGTAGTAAGCAAACTGATATTGTACAGTTTTAAAGAAACTATGCAGTTTTTATTTTGATATGATTTTTTCATTTTGAAATATACTTATATATTTAAAAAAAAAAATTGTTTTAATGATACAAAAAATCATTGTTGCAAATATTTTATTTTAATCGTAGTTGAAATCTGTTGTCTTATATAGCCAGTGTGTACAGGAAAAAATGTTTTCTCATCATTACTAATTATAATTTACTCAGCATTCTGCTTCTTTTTTTTTTTAAATAAACTTTTTTCCTTTTTTTTTTTGGAATTTTTCTTTACTTGCATGTTCAGTTAAATTTAAACTGTTTGGTAATAGTGTTATTAAATTAATTATTTATATTAAAAATTAAATCATTCCTACATAATTTTTTGTTATTAAAAGTTTAGATTTGTTATGTATTGCAGTAAAATAGTTTTTTTTTTTTTTTATAAAGTATTTAAGTATTCTGTTTGATTACATTTATTGAGAAGCCTAGAATGTGAAGTAAATGTGTAGGATAAAATTAATTAAAAAATCTATACTGTACATAGGTTTAAAAGGAGAAAACAAAATTTGACTTGCAAATAAATTAGCAATTTTTCTGTTTAGAAACTAAAAAGAACAACTATAGCAATCTTATTGAATCGTTTATACTGATCAGAATATTAAATTGATTTTACGGCATTTATAATGAAATATTTATGTGATTTTTATTGTGTTCTTTTTGTAGGATATATGATAAGTTAAAAGATATAAGTTTGACAATCTCTAAATATCCTGTAATATCAACTGGTAATTCTATATTTTGCATTCCTGTAGTCACTATTATACTAAATTGTTTTAATATTTGTGTTATTATATGTATTCAAAAAATTCAATATGAGGCTGATTTCCTTTATGATAATTGAAAATTTTGCTTGCACAAGGTAGAATTGGTTATTTAGAATAAAAAAATTTGCAGAATTATATGTACAGCAAGATTGTTATTTAGCATCTGTAGTTAACAGATTTATAAAAGAAACGAATATTAATTATTTATCACTTATAG
>JAAAKQ030295755.1:0-10240 GCA_010016005.3 Zanna intricata
GAGGATACATTCGACAAAATTATATGTTAAATAAAATTATGTTATCAGAGGTAAAAATATGGTTGGGATAGGGATAAGTTCCCTGATGAATAAAGTACATATATTATATTTATGCTATCTTTAAGGAAAGTAACTTTTAATAAATAAATTTTAAATTCATTAAATGCATCAATATTAAAAATATTTATTTTAATCAATAACATTTTTTTTTTGTATATGCTAAAAAAATATATGCATCTGAATTGATTAATAATTACTTATTGCAACTCTACAATCACAACTTTTAAAAATGTAAATCTAACGTTGATTGTTTACACTCCTTTTCTCTTTTTAATAATTGCTTGTACAGACTTGTTCTGTTTATTATTTTTTTTTTACAATAACACTTCTTTCTAAATCTGGATCATTTCACAAAAAAAAAGATTTTAAATGTTATCTATATCATTCCGACATCTTTTCAAATCTTCTGTTGTTAATATTTTTTTAATAGGAACTTAGTCTACCAGATAAATTTCATTTTTTTTTTACTCAATTATTCATAAGATTTTCTAAATCTACTTGTGATATACATTAATAGTTAATTTGTGTTTCTAAATATATATAAAATTTTTATTTCTCTAATTATGTTCAATAATTTCATATTTTCAAATAATAAATAATGTGTTGTTTATATAAAAATGCATTGGTCTACAGTATTTATCTTCATTTATCCTTCAGCGATGTTTTAAAAGTAAGTTACATAAATACAATAAAATAAGATTTTAAAACGTAACCAAAAAATATTACAAATTAAAGACCTCTTATTTATAAACTATTGTTATATAAAATCTAACTTTGTTATTACAAATTATGGACTTCTCCAATTTTGTAGTTAGCATTTGTACCAAATCATTACTTTTTGTTTGACATTTTAAAAGTACCAAAGGAATTAATGAATTCATGTTTATCCTTTGTTAGAGAATGTACAATTAATAATCTCACAAAATTTCTTGTTCTTGTTTTGTTAAGTCATCCCCTACTTCTGCTTCATCTTGTCTGATATCTTACCTGTCTTACACCACACAACTGTTTGTCTACAACTGTTGTCTACCACACAACTTTTTTTTAGTGACTCTTGAGTTCAATATGCTTCAAATTTAACTTTATTTAAAGTCATCCATTTTATTTTATTATGATTCTATGTGTGCTCTTTATACGCTGACTAGGAGGACAACATTTTGGCACAGATATCGAGCTGCAAACCAGCGTAGAAACATAGCTGAAAACACAGGCAGCTCTGTTCTATGACAAGGGTATTGGAAAGTTGGTACCACGCTACGACAAATGTCTAAATCAGAGTGGCGACTATATAGAGAAATAGCAAAACTATTTAAGTACTTGTTACAAATAAAATTTTTTTTATTTTCACTGTGGTTTTATTTTCTGATCGATTGGACCTTGAAAAAAAAAATAACCATTGTACAATGACACATATATTATCTGATGTTAAGTATAATATTTTACTAAGCACATGAACTTCTCAAACAGAATTACATATTTATCCAATGAATATATTTACAACAAATTGATTTCTCCAATACAGTAATGATTTGTTGCGAGTGCTGCATAAAGTTAAACAAAAATCTTTGAAGAAGTATATGAGAAGTTAAACAATTTTAACACTCCATAATATGAAACAATAATCAAAATAATGTAAAAATAATAGACGATTCAAAAATATCTCTTAAATACAGACAAATATTAATCAATTCTATAAAATGAGCAAACCACAAATTTTAATGACATCTACTTAATTAAGATTAATTTAGTGATAATTGTTTATTACTTTGAATCAATTTCCAATTACTTTTCATACATAAGCTTTCAATGTTTTGAAAATTTTTAAAACTTAGATTTATAAATCAAACAAGTCTTAAAAACAAAGTAAAAATTTGTAAGAAAACAAAACACTAAAAGGCTCAGGTATCAAAGCAGCATATTGCAGAAACTAGCTGACAGAGAACAATATATTCAAAATGTACCACACAGCAAACACATCACAGAAGCTTTCTTAATTCTAATAAAAAAATTATACCATGAAATTATTTTAAAAGTTTTAATATTTCTGTTCACTTTTATTAAAATATATGTCAACAATATTAGACAATAACAATATTGTCACTGGGAATAAAAGATCCAACATTTTGGATCATGATCTTATATGGTAAAAGTATCCAATCTGATACTCAGATTCTGGTCTTAAAAGACCAGAAGTTGGAATTTGAGCTGTATCAGTTTACAGAGACAAACACAAGCAGAATTTTATACAACTAGAAACTTAAACTGAATCTAAGTATCAGCAAAATAGAAACAAAAAGAAAACAAACATAATTAAACAAAAAACTTGTTTTCTTTTTATAAAAAAGTTAAAAGAGTAATACCTGATACACAGTATGCCCTGCATCCAATCGATAGGGACCACCCTTCCCACCTAACCCAGCAGTATCACGTCCTCCAGTACCACCAGCCCAAGTATTACCTCCAACATGAGGATCTCCTTCTGGATCTACTTTACCATGTTTAGGTGAAGAGACATCCAAACCACTTTCTTTTTCTACAGTCAGTTGAATATGTTTTCTACCTAGCCAAACAAAATGTTAAGCGACAGATATACAGACAATTGTTGGTAAGAGAAAATAAACGTAAATAGATGTGCTAAAATAAATATATCAAAGCTGCAATTATTTTAACAATATGATAATTTAAAATAAAGATTCGGAAAGTAAAAAAAAAATCCCTTTTGGCACACCAGAAGGTGGAGGTAGAGTTCACTGGTGCTATTTAGGGATTACAAAAGATTTCCAACTTAAAGTTAAAAAAACTCCAAATTTACTCAATACAACAATGGCTGCATGTGAAAAAAATTTCATACGTTTAATATATGACAAATCACAACTTCTTACAATTCCAGCAACATTTTGGTCATCCCTTGCCGTAAGGGTTGATCATATCAAAAATTGTTTCAGACAAATGCTTTAGGTAATGTTCAGAGGTCTAACTACCACTTTAAATCAATTTGATATTGCACCTATTAAGGGAAGCATGATGTTTTTGTCTTTGAAACCCATTTTTCCACCCCCTGGGCCAATGGTTGGTGATATCAAAAATCTTTACTTAGATAAGTTTTAAACCCTTATCCAAAGAATACTAAGTACTTTAAACGAATTCCATATTTTACTTAATAAGAAAATTTTAGCAATAATTTCGTTTTTTCAGAAACCCCCCACCCTGCCTTACCACTTCCATGGTCCTATTTTGCCCATTAATGTACTGAACTGAGATTTTGGGGCATTATATTTTATTTATCAATCTGAAAGTATTTTTAGGGGGTGAGGAGGGGCAAAAAACACTAAAGCATTATTATCGCCCGGATTAAATGAAAATGACTAATAAAACAAACTAAAATAGATTGAAGTTAAAAATAAAATAAAACAAAAACTAAATAAAATAAAAACTAATTTCACTAAAAACTTACAACTTATATCACAGAGAAGACAAAATTAAAATATTAAAAACTAAAAATAGATTAAAATTAAAAATGTTAACTAAAACTTAAAGCTAATATCACAGTCACAATCTTAAAAATATAATTATAACTAAAATGTAAAGTAACTTAATAAAATCCATAAGGGTGTAAAAAGCACCTTAAAGGATAACAGAAAAACAATGTAAAACTTAAATTTTATTAAAAATATTTGTACGTCTCAGGAATATAAGAACCCTATCTATTACTGTCTTGTCATTTCCTAGTTTATGGCGAATGTTTTTGGGCAATATGAATTTGTGACGTAAGGTTGCATAACATACATAATCTATCAAGATATGACCACAGTTAGTTGGCAGTTGCATCTTAAGCAGAGTAGTGCATTTTATCCTGACATCAGGCACCCGTGAGTGGCTCTTGTATGTCTTATCTGCAATCGGCAAAGGACCATTTCCTCATGACAAATGTTTCTGTATGAGGAGTCCATAGCAATAGAGTATCTTTAATATGCCAAAATCTATTATCAACTGTGGCCATTATCTTGCCACTTTGCGCGAAGAGTGGTTTTTAAATGATTAATAAAGTTACATGTAGTAACACATGTAGTGAAGGATGGTTGAATAAATGCGTCTTTAGCTGCGGAATCTGCATGTTCATTTCCTAGAATCCCCACATGGCTAGGGATTCTGCAGAAACTCATTTGTGTGTTGCGACGGTTCAACTCAGCGATTGCGTTATAGATTTCTATGACGATAGGATATTTGGAATAAAAGTTTTCTAGGGCTTGGAGAGCACTGCACGAGTCGCTACAAATAACAATATTTTGATAACTAGGGTTAATAATATTAAGGGCCTTATTTACTGCACATAATTTAGCAATAAATACACTTGTGATACCAGGTAAGCCAAACTTATAAGTTCTATCATCGACAACAAATGCACAGCCAACGGTACTGTTATGTTTTGATCCATCAGTTATACTATTGCATCTGTGTTTGTCTTGGACAGGATATGGTGAAAAATTTGCTGAAAGACAATAGGTGATGTTGATTCTTTATTGTAAGTAGTAAGTTGTATTGTAAGTTGTAAGTAAGTTGTAAGATCAATTATGAAATTTAGAAGATTGATTCTCCACGGAGGATATGAGCACTGATATGTTGGAAAAATAGAAGGCCGTGACAACATTTATAAGGTGCAATAGATGATAAGTATGGACACCTACAGGGGCAGTACAATGTGGATAGTTCTCATATCTTCCTAAATTAGGATTCCCAAGAACTGAGTCAAAAGTAGGTGATTTGGCTGTCCTCTCAGATGGACGAAATAGAATGTTAAAAGCTAGTCCCGTTTATCCCAAAGTGATGACTACTGCTGTCAATAAGCAAGCTTATGACAGGACTGGATTTAAAAGCACCTGTGGGAAGCCGAAGGAAAGAATGATGTATAGCATCCAGCATTTTAAGTCTGGTATGACTTTACACACTGAAGAGTAGGCTACACAACCATAATCTAAACGGAACAAACTAAAGAGTAATAAAAGCGTACCATACTTGACCGATCGGCTCCCCAATTTGTGTTGCTATGGACTTGAAAAGTTTGGAACTCTCTGCTTTTAATTCTTTGATGTGTTTGACCCAAGTGAGACAGTGTCTAAAACTAAACCTAGAAACCTGATATCAGGAGAGACTGCAATCAGCTCTCCATTGAGAAATACTTGGAGAATGGAAAGGTCCCAGAGCAAAGAAAAGACTGCACATTTAGTTTTCTCAAGTGAAAAGGTAAAACCGGTAACCTTGGACCAAGCTTCAACGCGAGATATTGTGTTCTGTAGTAGTCTCTCGGCTGTGGCTGATATAATATATATATATATATATTTAAAAATTTGCAAAATAAGCAAAATTATCAATTTTATAGGCTACACACATTTAGTAATACTGTTGATGGCTATAGAAAATAAGATAGCACTCAAGACACTTCCTTGAGGCACTCAATTCTTCAACATGACGCTACTCGATAGAGAATCTCCAGGGAATGTTCGTCATTCAAATCCCTAATAAATGCAAGCATATTGCCCTTTATTCCCTATTCTTTAAGGTGTTAAGAATACCACATTGCCAAGCCATATCATACGCTTTTTTAATATCAAAGAAGATAGCAACAATGCGCTGACAGAGAAGGAAAGTGTTTTGGATAGCTGATTCAATGACACTAAATGGTCAATGGAAGACCAACCTTGTCTGAGACCACATTGCTCTGGAGATAAAAGGCTATGTCTCTCCAAATACCATGTAAGTCTGTAGTTCACCATTCTCTCCATTACTTTGCATAACATGCTTATCAAGGAAATGGGGCGGTAGCTTGAGGGGCTTGCTTTATCTTTACCAGGTTTAAGTACTGGTACGACAATGGCTTCTGACTAGACTGAAGGGAAAACTTGGGAAGAGAATAGATTATTATAAATACAGAATAGGTGTTTTAGTCCTGAGTTAGGAAGATGTGAGAGCATGATGAAATGAATGTTATTAGGTCCAAGGGAGGTGTCACGTGAGTTCATAAGTATGTGTGATAACTCGCTGAAGAAGACTGGAGTGTTTAATTCACTGACCGTATCACCAATGTTTAACGATAATAATTCCATTTGCAATTTGTACCTCTGAAATACGTTAATATATGCTGAAGTGAGGGAAATTGACTGGAAACAATCTTCCACTTCTGATGGTGTTGTGATGAGTTCTCCTTCATGAATGAGTCTGAGAATGGACTGTATTGGTGATCCACAGATTGTATGGATCTTTTTCCACACAGCAGACATGGGAGAAGTACATGAGATGGTGCCCATGTATTTCCTCCATAACTTTCTCCTCGTACCTAAGAATACCTGACGACATTCCACTCCAGCTTTACGGTACAAATTGAGATGTTCATTGGTTGGCCTGCGGTTAAATTTGCACAGCGCCTGCCGTTGTTTCCTAATGGCATGTTGGCAATCATCATTCCACCAAGGAACGGAAGGACATCTAGGGTTTCCCGATGTTTATGGATTATACCTATTAGCATTCTCAAGTACCAGAGACGTAAAGGAGGAAAGTTTATCAAGGATGTCTGCACTATCATCATACTGTAATGGAAAGGCATTGTGGTAACCATTCCAATCTGTCTTTTCAACACTCAATCTCCATAGTCTTTTATTTACTTATGGTCAATCTCAAAGCCTATGATGATTGGCCTGTGGTCACTATGGTGAAGCTCGTCACAAGCAGACCAATTAAGACGAGAGAACAAATTCGATGAGCAGAAGGAAAGGGTGACGTTTGACAGTGTTCCAGACGATGAGGATATGAATGTATATGATCCATCATTCAGTAGACTACAGTCCAAGTTTTGTCTCACTCTATTTCCTCGAGAGGAGCACAGATTTGAGCCCCGGGAAATATGGTAGGCATTGAAGTTTACTACTATTAATGATAGCAATCGGATTTGTGTAAGGAGAATTAATATTTCTAGAGCACTGAACTCAGAGTTTGATGAAAGATATAGACGGCAGATATGCAATTTAAAAGGGATTGAGATATTTACAGCAACTACAGGAATGAGGATAAGTCAGTGGTATTCTTGTGGCTGACACCTCATTCCGCATCTAAATAGCAACACCACCACTCTCTCTACTATCTGCAAGACAGTCATATCACTCACATGTATAGCCTCTGAGTGTTACCACATTTTTTTGTAATAGATGCATTTCTTGGAGGAACATTATTAATGGTTCATGTGCGCACATCAATACTCTAATATATTCAATGTGGGACCTAAGACCTTGGAACCTATGCGAACCTATGTTCCACGGAATTATGTTCATGAATAAAAGGTAATTAGATGAAGAAAATAGATAAATATATGACTAAGTTAGTTATAGGTGATCCGGTTTTTCTTTATTGAATTTTTAATTTTAAGGAAATCTGATGCTCTGGTATCGGGCGGTTCCTCTAACATATCCTCCAGTATATGTAGTGTTGGAGGGGGAGATTTTGATAACTGGTAAAATATGGACAACATCCCAGAAGAGGTTGTTGTATGGGCTACCTCATCAGGGAGCTTATTTGGTAACTTATCACCTGATGTATTACTCCTGCCTGTGTAGGCAAAGCTTTGGGAGAGGAGCTTTAAGAGGGATCCCACTGTTGGGATTCATTAACTGCAGCTAGATGCTTTTTGTTTGTCTTAGTCAGCTCTGAAATAATGACTGTAAGTGAGGCAACTAGATCAGATAATATCTGAACAAGTTTTTTTCAGCTCATCAGGTAACCAGTAGTGCAGGATCTGCACGACTGGTTACCTGTGTTTGCAGGAGCCTGCCTTGATGTAGCGGCGGCAAAGGATACATCTGGTTTAACCAGGTTCCTCGAGTTGATAGTCTTTTTATATTCTCTGCATGCTGCCGGAAAAGAAAGCTTCTGCTCAGTAGCGGATTTGAGAGTTGTCTTTTCTTCTCTGAAAGTTGGGCAATCTCAGGAGCAGGCTGTATGTGAATTGCCACAGTTCGTGCACTTTTCATCTTCTACACAGTTAATGTCATTGTGGTCTTCATTAGTGCATCGAGCACAAATCTCGGTTTTCAGGCAAGATTTTGTAGTGTGACCATATCCTTGGCATCTAAAACATCGCCGTCGGTTAGGTATGAATGGTAGTACATGAACCGATAAATAACCCACTTTAACCCACTTTCCTTAGTGGTATTAGAAGATTAAATGTTAGTATAAGATAAAGTGTTGGTTCTTCCATTTCACTTTACGTTTAACTTCTACAACACCTTCTACAATATGAAAGTGATTGGCGCAAAATTACGGCAGTTATCATGTCCACAAGTAAGTGAAATATATACATATATATGTATAAATGTGCATATAAACTTTTGAACTGATGGTGGTTTTGGGGTCTGGGGGATGTGAAACGTGAAGATATGTCAAAATGTTCCAAAGTCAAATCTTGGTACCCATTTAGCCTTCTTATGAAATCTACCTAACATAAGAGGCATATCATTCAGTAAAAACTAAATGATCTGGGAAAGCACAATAAAGATATAAATTAATATAACATGCCTGACCAGGTTCAAATCCTGGTCATTTTTCATATGTTACAAAATTTAATTTCCATATTTCCATATTTAACGTAAAAGTTTTTCAAAGCTTTTGTGTAAAGTTCATAAACCAATAAAAAAAATAAAATGTACTGTTAGTTATTTTAGAATTAAAAAATATTAAATTTAAGTTTTTATCAACAACTTTAGTAATTTCCTTTTTGTTTCTATTACCAAAATCATTTTTTTTTTAAACTTTCTCACTTTACAAATGGTGTTGCATTTCTACAAATTTATGAAACTACAGTATTTAATCACAAAAAATTTCACTAATTTACTAAAATCTATTTTCACTTTTATCATTGTAAAAAAAACAATTATCAAAATCCCTTAAATGTTTACTTTGTGAGCTGGGGAACAATCTTCAAATATTTTTATCAGGGAAAAACATACTCAATGACTAGAGGAACTTTCAAGTACCAACTAAGACAGCAAAATACAAAATGAAATGTTAATTTATAATTATTTAATTAAAATAAAAATTGAATAAATAATTATTTAAAATCATGTAAAGCTTTGAAATGGAAAAAAATAAGTATTATTTTATTAATGTGATTACACAGAATAAGTTTACCTTCAGGATTAGAATGTGGAGTCAATGCAACTGGTAATTTATATTCTTTTAATACTTCAAGAAGTGTATCTTTAACATCTTTACTGTACCTATCAAAATCAAACACATTTCCAATAGCATTTGATATTGTATCATTAGGAAATGCCTGTAACAAAATTGAACTTCCTTAAAACTTCTTACCATTCCTCAAAAATAATTAAGAACACAAAGCAATGAGAATTTTATTAAAAATCATCAATGTATAATCTAAATTTAATTCTAATTTTAAAAATGAAGTAGAAACAAATATCATTCACAAATTATTTTTTTTTTAACTCTTTTATATTGCATAAAATAAATGTCTAACAGGTATAATTTATTTTTTCATTTAAACTGCTTCTCTTTAGAAAGTAAGCTTCATTCTTTTGTACCTTTTTATCTTCATAATTGTATAAGCAATCTATAGGCAGTCACTTATGTACCTGGAAATAATACTAACACTTCTACACAGCTCACTATTTGCTCATAACACAGTATGAATTAGGATAAATATTCTACTGCACAGCAAGCTCACATAGTGAATTAACTGTCTGTCTTTGTAATAAAATCTGTATTAAGCCAAAAAAAAATGAAATTTAACTCTTTTATATTTTATTGCATTTTAATCATTTTCGCTGATTTACAACTGTTGAGTCTTTGTCCCAAAGTTGAAACTATTTTTACAAGCAACTCTATCTATATACTGTCCTTTAAAAATGCTTAATTAAGAAAGAATAGGAAAGCCCAACAAACTAAAGAAATTGCAGAATAGAAAACTGAACACACGTTCACCAATATAAATAACTGTAATTTTCATTAGTAATAATAATAAATTATAAATATTTATTATAATTAAATATTTGATAAAAACTCAAATGATTTGTTTTTTTTTTATCACTTATTTATCTTACAAAATTAATTGAAATATAGTAATAATATTCAGTTTTGCAAAATAAATTTCAGAAAATATAATATTTTGATATGATTTTTT
>JAAAKQ030295766.1:0-10240 GCA_010016005.3 Zanna intricata
CATATCTTGATGGACTGCGTATGTTATGCGGCCTTACGTCGCAAATTTAAACTGCCTAGTAATTTTCGCCGCATCCTGGGCAACGATAAACAAGTGGTGGATGGAGTCCTTACATTCCTGCGACGTATACATATGTTTAATAATATTTAATACATATGTATTCGTAATTTATGTTTAAAATCCGTGAGGAGGCCCTTTACACCCCTCACGTATTGTGTTGAATATTTTTACCGTTTTTATTTGTACATTTTATAAAGATTTATGTGATGTTAGTTTTAGTGCAATTGTGCTTTTTTTTTTTTAATTTTAAATTTTAGGTAATATTTTAACTTAATTCTAGTAGTAGTTTTTAGTTTTTCATGTGATATTAGTGTAAGTTTTAATCTGTTAGGAGGCCTTTACACTTCGTAGAGATTTTTAAAGAAATTGTTACTGTGATAGAGTAGTTTTAATATTTTGCCTGTGAGGGGTTTGGGTTTTTTTTTTATTTCTTAACGTTTCCAGGAACCTCCAAAAACTAAAAAGTGAATAGTGTTTTACGTACATAATATGAATATGTGTTGGCGTGTTTGAAGCTTAATAACCTTTGACTAGATAAACCGATTTTGACGAAATTTTATTCAGAGAAGACTCTTGTACATAAGAAAATTTGTTAGTAAAATTTTGCGGTCAATATCTACAGAATGAGGAGCTTTTAAGGGGTAAATTTTCTCAAACATTTGCAAACATAACCCTACTTTATAAGCTCATTACATCGGTACATGTTTACCTACCATGTTTACATTACATACCATGTGCACTTAAAAAAAAAAAAATTTGCTCCAAAATCCTCCTTCGAAAAAAAAGTAAAAAAAAGCTATCTTTTTATTTATTGCATACTTTTTGACCAGTTTTTTTTAATATCTTCCTAGGCATAGTAGAAGAGTAAGAAACCAAAAAAAAAAAAAAAAATTGTAATACTTTGGGAGCAATACTGAGGTTTGGGAGCTGATGAAAATAAAAAAATGTTAATTTTTTAAACTCATTAATTTTTCTTTAAATATTATTAAAAATTTAAATAATAAACTTTTAATAATAATATTATAATAAAATTTCATCGTAATTAACTCCCCACCCCTCCCAAAAAGAATTCTTTGGTATTTTGTTATTGGTTGTACATTTTTTAATAGATATTATTTTTTTATCCTTATTTTTTCCTTTCTTTTTCTCAAAGTAAAAGAAGAAAAATCAAAAATGGATCCTGGAAGTTGATTTTGAAAGTAGGGGAATAAAAAAAATGAAAATACTAATCTTTGAATTTTTAAAACATATTTTGATTTATTTAAAAAAAATAGTTTTAATGATAATTTTACAATAAACGTTCGTCATAATCATCCCAAAAAAGAAATCTTAAGTAAATTTTCTTGTATTATTATTATTTTTCACTATATAAGAATAAATAATCAAAACCAGGAAAGCATAAAAACTTTGTCGTCAGCCTTTTTTCATTTGCTGAATAGTACATAGTAACATCGTTACTATTAACTCAATTTTTCCTTACTTTCTAACCTCACCTCATTGTTTATTTGTTATCTTATCCTGTAAGTAAAAAGTTGTGACATTTTATAAGTAACAAATATTCACATTTAATTTGTTAAAAATCTTAAAATTAAGATGATAATTTTCATAACATCCTGTATCATTTATTCGTTTACACATTTTTTTTTTTTTTATTAAACATAAAGTACAAAATAAAAGTATTTTAATTATATACTTGCTTCAGGACAGAAATTTTGAGTAATATTGGTCTATAATTAAGGGACAATAATATTATTAGCTCATGTAACCTAGTAACATTAACCTATTATAATTAGATAATTATTGCTTCATATCATTATTATTGTATTAATAACGGTATAATAGAAGGATAATAATAATAGTAGTAATAGTAACACATTCGCATTGCAATTATCATGGTCAAAAGGGAACTTAAAATCAGTTTGATTTGTTTTTGTGTATCACATAATTTTAATGTAGTTAAAAAAATGTATTTTTCAGCTTAAAATATCAATATGAATTTATCTATTTTAATTAATTTGTACTTATTGTATGTTTAAAATTATATAAAATTCTATTTGTTATATATACTATAAAAGGATAGATGTTATTTAAAGACAAAAACAATCATCATTTTTGTCATTTAAAGATAAAAAAGTAGTCATTTAAGTAGCCATTTTTTCAAAATTTTCTGTTGCTGAGTTCCAACAGAAAATCAGTGATTATTTAAGGTAATTTATTACTTCCCTACGGAAAGGGATATGTAAAATTTTTGCTTGTCTCTATCCCTATTATATTGTTCTACATTCTAACCCGGTAGGAGAAGACACCCTCTATGTGGCAGTTCCGGTCGCCTTGCCACCTCCCCCCTATCCGTTATTGGCTTCACCGGAGGTCATCTTCAGAACCCCGGTAAAATGCATCTCTCAGCCTTGTTCTTGGCTTCAGAATGCTTTAGTCAGGATGCCACCGATGGAAATACCACATTTGATATTCCCATAGATGTATTACTTGGAAGTGAACTCCTTAAAACAAAACATATATCTATTTCAAGAATGAGAGACACCAAGGTACTGAAATTAAAAACGCAACTACCTACCCGAGAGGTTAGAAGTTGAGTTCAACACGTAACCATAATGTAAAACAAAACAAGAAATAAAAATAAACTTAAAATAAAACTAAAACTAAATAAGTTATAACTTATAACACTAGAAGAACAAAAGTAAAACACACTAGACGGAACCCTGAATTCCCTCGGCAATATGTTCTCTTGCCAAGTATCCGATGAAATTTTCAACGATCCAATCCGGTTTTTTCCCAATTCTCACGGAAATCCATTGTCGAGCCAACAAATAGTCTCCGTGCGCAAAAGTTCGTATTTTTTTCAGGAAAATATAGTAATTTTTTCTTACCGTATTATTAATATTTATTATATAACTGGTTTTCTGGAGCCAGCAGAATCAGGGTTTTACCAGTAATTATCCAATTAAACATTATGTATAAATGATAATTTATACATAATTAAAAAATATTAGTATAAATATAATTATAAATGATTGTTACAATTATGTATGTATGTGCACGCGCGGATGAATGCGAGTCATGAATAATAATTATAATTTAAAATTTGTATTATATTTCCTCATTTCGTCATAGAAATAAATTAAAAAAATATGATTTTTAAATTAATTTGTTTATTTGACAAAGTTAATGTAATATAATATAATTATTCAATTGAAAAAAAATCTATAATTACAATATTTTTCACTTAAATGTTTTTGTTCATTCACTAATATTTTGTGGGTAAGCAATAAGATACTCGTATGTTAGTTTTAGGCTGCTGCTTAGTAATTTTTTCCACGTGCATTCGGCTGTGATTTATTTTTATTATACAATTAGTGTTATTACTTGACTTAAAATTCTTGTTATCATACGTAATTCAAAGATGATTATTTAAAATATCATTTTTATCTGTACGTTTATTTATTAATTAATTTTTTTAAACATCAATTATTATTTTTTTAATAATCTTTAAAAAATAATTATGGAAGTACAAATCGTTGATAATTATTTATGGAAAAACTTACATATTTAATATATAACATTAGATTTAAATTGTATTAGTTTTATTAATAAATTTATATGCAGCATAGCTGCTACGATAATGTCAGGCATAACTTTACCAACCTCTGCAGAAGGTCTCCCTTCTATCCTCGATCCACCTGGCGCAATGAAAGATATATATATTGCTTTGTCCGGGTAAAACGACTCTCAAAAGAGAGAATAAATATTAATATAACGATTCTAATGAAATTTAACCGAAATATAAAGTAAAACTATAATTAAATCTTTTCGGTAATTTGGTAAACTCTGGAAAGCAATTTCTCATGCCATGAGTGTAAGAAGCATGTATGCATTATCCTAAACAAGTTTTATGAAATATTTATGCCATATGACACTGAATATATGATTGGCAGTTTAAGGAAAACAAATTGACGGACTTCAAAAACAGTTATTTTCAAACGAAAAAGTATTATATTTGAAATTCATGAAATCAGATATCAAAAAAGTGTTTGGTAAATGAATTTCAAAATTACTTATTAAAGATTTTTCCACAAAAAAAAGTGAATCATTCCATCAGAAAAAATTATATAAATTAATTCTTGTAATGGTTTTTAAAATGAAATTCCAAAGAGGGTTTTGATTGTTAAAGAATTATTATCATGTGTGTGCGCGCGCGCGCAAATGATTATTTCCACCAAATAATTAGTGTATTTAACGGTTGCTATCCTATACGAGAAATAGGTAATTTGAGATTCAGTCGGTTCAGTAATAATTTAATGTTAACTGCTACTTGATAAATTCTACCGGACACCATTGTGTTATTTGATTTTAATTAACAACACTTCCAATAATTTACGGTTTCACTGAATACATAATCAGGAGCGCAGAGGTACGTTCCCGAATCAGCGAAATTGCTTTATTAATTCTTTCGGAGACCTGAAATATTTGGTGAAGTGAAAATTATTTTTATTTTTTATATATTTGTTGAGCGTTTTTACATTAGATATAACTTTATTATTTCTATTTAAGAAATTATTATAAAAAAAAATAATAAAAATAAATTGGGGAACTCTTCTTTTTTTTTATTGAATAAAATCAAGGATTTAAATCGAAAAATGAGTTGTGTAAAAATTGTTTCATAGATATTGATTAAAAATTTTTTAAGGTTTTGAATTTTAATGAATGATATATAAATTTTTGCAAATGACTCTGGGTTCATTTGAATTTGTAAAAATACAAAAAAACAATGTCAAAATGTTAATTTTTGCGATATCCATTTAACCCATTAATATCTTAAATAGTCTTACTATGGACTTATTATTTTTCACTTTGGCAAGCAGAATACTATGTGTACCCTCTGAACGTATTTCTGTTACTATAGTTACGTATGATAATGAGTACAACAGTGATCGGAGAAAAATTTGAATTATAAAATAAACTAGCATTCCCCATCGCGGCTACGGTTGTGCTATTTGCGTATAGAACTTAAAAAATTGGAAAACATTTTTTGTAATTATGTGGACAGTTATTGATATTCACAAATTACCTAAAAAAATAAAATATTTAGATAATGGATGTGTTCCCAGAATCAAATGTTTAATGAAATCAGGAAGGTATTGAAGTTGTTAAAAAATTACCCCAGCACGGCAAAGTTTTATCAGTCAATGTTTTGACATTGCGATTATTACATATTTTAATCGCAATACCTGATTTGAGAATGTCTCTCAATCTAAATATTAAATTTCATAGTGATAATCAAAAGCTAATTTTAGATCTAACATATTTCTCAAAAAACTCACCAGGTTAGTCAGTCTAGTGGTTCAACTAATCAACGCAAAATCAGCTGATTTTCAAAGTTAAAGAGTTCTTAGGTTCGATTACTTGTAAAGGCAGTTGCTCTTTTATGGATCTGATTGCCAGATTGTGGATACCGGTATTTTTAAAGGTTTTCTTCTCTACATAACCGACCCACCTAATTCCGTACCCGCTTTTCCAGCGTAACTCAGCCTTGAGGGGAGGATGTCACTGCCCGAGTAACCATATCTCAGCAGCACCACCCTGGCAGCCGGAACTAAGTCTTCTGCATGCCTCGCCTTCAGTCAGGGTCCCCCCCGAAAGGGAACTCCCATCGAGTCTGTGCTCTTTTCAGTTACAGTTGCTTCTAATCATCCGAAGGAGTATGCTGGGTGCGGCGATGACTTTCCCAGCAGCACCACTCGGACGGGGGGGATTAGATCTTCTCTTTGCCTCGCCTATTATGGGGGGGGGCACTCAAAGGGGTACCTCCACCGGATCTGAGGTTTTTTGTAATCCGCTGTCTTGCCCAATTACTCCTTTTCTCCTCCAGATTTTTATCGTCCACCATCTTCCTAGTATTGTAGGCCTTCAAAAGCCTTCGTTCTCATATTGTAGTTCTTCAGTTGCCTTCATTTTTAGAATACCACCATTCATGCCAGTGATGAAGGCCCAATTTCTGTAACCATGCAGCATAGCTACTACGATAATGTCAGCCATAACTTTGCCAATCTCCGCAATATCTCCCTTCTATCCTCGGTCCACCTGGCTCAATGGAAGATATATATATATATATATAATTATCATCAAACTAATTTGTTTTTTTATGTATATTAATAATAATATAAATTGATCTTTTATAAATAATGGCATTAAATTTAGTAAAAGATATTTTAGATTATTTATTTAAAAGTTTTTTTTTACTCATAATTTATATAGTAATGAGGTTGGTGAGGTTTAAACTGTGGTAAAAGCCTACCGGGCTAGTCTAGTAGTTTACTTTCATCACAGATCAGCTGATTTCGAAGTCGATAGTTCTAAGATTCAAATTCTTAGTAAAGGCAGTTACTTTCATATGAATATGATCGCGGATACCGGGTTTTTTAGTGGTTGGGTTTCAATTATCGCACTTCTCAGGAATGATCGACCGACCTGAAACTGTTTCATTTAAATTCATACATTCATCCTCTGAAGTAATATTTTACGGTGGTTCTGGAGGCTAAACAGAAAAAAAAAACATTCTTGGCTCATAAGAAAACTACAGTTAAAATTTCACAATGATTGGTTCTGTAGTTTTCGTGGTTATCGAGAAAAAAAATGAATTATTTCTTTACAAAGTAGTGAGATTAAAAAAATTCAACATTTTAAGAAGATGCAAATATTCCTACACTAAAATTACATTTTAGCGAAAAATAGTTAACAATATTTTTGGCTAAGAGGGGGCAACACCTCCACCTAATATTTTATATAATGCAGTAAATATCTTAAGTTTAAATTGAGATAAAATCAGGTCAAAATTATCATCTCATTAAAAACTAATCAGCCGTTCAAAATTATATTTAAATAAATCAACGTTAAAACATTAATTTTATATTTTGAAATTAAAAATTGTTTTAATTAGTTCTGTGTATTCAAACTTAAGTGGAATAAGCCCATTTTATTTCCTAATAACTTGAAACTTTTTTTTTGATAGTAATTGATTTGGAATTACATCTCGTATTCAATTTGTGACGTAGGAAAACGATTATAGAATCTAAACTAAAAATTTAATAGTAAACAAAGAATTATGTAATGCCGTAATTGGTTACCTAAATGTATAAAGCTTATACAAAGAGCTTTGGGCTTCATTTATTTGTTTCACATTGAATTGTAAGTCCATTAGTTACTGAATAAAAAAAAAATTAAAGTAATGATGTGATTATGATAAATGACTGGCAGGAATAAAATACAGGCGTTAAGAAATAATAATAATAAGTAAAATGGAAAATAATGGAAGATAAAAATAAGAATAGTAAAGGATTTCTGAATAAATACATTTGATGATGGGAAAAAAAGGATTAAACGGAAGAAAGGTTTGACGAAAAGATGATTTGTAATCATTACAATATAAAAGGAACAATACAAAGAATAGAAATAATATTGTAGTGAAAAGATGTCAGTTTTGACTGGATAATTGCAATAATCACTTGCAATGCTTATACGTACAAGTGTATTCGTAATATGATTTGTGAAGATGTAAAGAAGTATCTCAGGAACATTAATCTTAACATGGTAAGAATTGTAATTAATTTTCTACTGAATTAAATTACTAGGATCTTACCTTTTTATCTGTTACCATGAACTCTTGTTAAAAAAAAATACTATTCTCATCAGAATGTCCTTCAATTTATTGAAATTTTCTAACATTTTCCATTTTTAGTTACATGAAATTTTCTTTTGGTTTAATCCCATAACCTGTATTTTCAGTATTACAATGCCAAAAAAAAGTGAAATACATTTAAGGGAAAGAACTTTCCTTGAAATCTCAGATGCAAGATTAAGGGAAAAAATGTAATGTGCTGTACGAATTGCTAATTAAAAATAAAATAAAATCAACTAAAAAAAAAAAAGAAGAAAATTGAATTAAATTTGATTTCATTCTAACAGTAATTAGAATAACTGAAATGATACTAATAAACAAGACATTGATGATTAGTATAGACTACTACCTTGCCCACCGGGCTGGTCTAGTGATTAACGCGGCATCGCAAATCAGCTTATTTCGAAGTCGAGAGTTCTAAGGTTCAAATCCTAGTAAAGGTAGTTATTTTTATACGGATTTGAACACTAGATCGTGGATACCGGTGTTCTATGGTGGTTGAGTTTCAATTAACTACACTTCTCAGGAGTGGTCTACCGGAGATTGTACAAGACTACGCTTCATCACATTCATAAATATGATGCTCATTCATCCTATGAAGTAATACGGTAGTTCCGGAGACTTAAAAAATTCAGAGGTCACTATACGCATTTAAATTAACATCTTTGCGAACCTGCTTTGTCCGGTTTTTTTTCCGACTCTTCCCCGGCACTTTCTACGGTACTTAACTAGCTCACAATATTTCCCTTGACCCATCTATTATTTTGAAATCGTTTTGAAGTTCTAAAAAGGGATCTCTTTTCTTTTTAGAACTTTGGACTTTTTTAGCTTTTAATAAAAGCTAAGAGAAATATTTATAATTACGAATTTACTACTTTAATTCTTGAAAAAACAAACCGTTCGAAAAGGTTAAAAAATTTTTAATTCCTAAGGTGCAGCTAGTCCATGTATAGATTAAAAATAATAGCATCTTTTTGTAAAGAAAAGAAGATTCTCCTTTGGTTATTAAAAGAAGTAAAGAGGATTTATTGAAGTTTAATATAACGGTTGAATCAGTAACGACTTCAGAAATTTAAAAACATTTCAAGATTTGTTTTAAGTAACTTATAAATTCAGCTAAGTCTAATTTCATAGAAAAACAAATCAAGTTTGTACTCAAGTAGTTCATTAGTACCGTATTTGGCTGCCAGCGCTGTCATGAATGTTATTAAAAATGAATACTTACTGGTGCGGGACGTTTGCTTTTGTTTCATGATTTACAGTCAGCAACTGCAGTTCAACGTAATTTTCGTAGATAATAAAGTAGGTTGCCTCCTAGTATCCAGACAATTTATTCTTGCCACTAAACTTACGTTGAAACAGTTTGTTCTGTTAAACATACAAAATAAACAGGATGCTCACGTGGCCTTGAAGCTGCCATGGGATATCCAAAGAAAACTTTGCACATAGTCCGAACAAATCAACTCGACGTGTGTTACATGAGACTGGAATTCCACAAACGACTGTTCGTCGGGTATCACGTAAACGATTGCACTTGAAACTATACAAACTAACAGAGGTTCATCGCATTAAAGATGAAGACAAAGTTGCTCGGTTTTTTTTTTTTGTTTGGAAATGATGAATAGAATTGCAGATTACAATACATTTTTAGACAACATAATTATTAGTGATGAATCAACGTTATTTCATATCAACGGCAAGATGAAACCCATAACTGCCGAATATGGGGTAGTGAAAACCCTCACGAAACTTGCAGCACATTCGTGATAGCCTAATCAATGTCCAATGTCTTTAGTACCCTAAGCAAACAAAAACTAAGCCCGTTCTTCTAGGAGGCAATAGCAAATGGTATCGTTTATTTGGACATTCTTCAACATTTTCTAATTGCTCTGATTGTCGATGGTCCCAAGATGTACGCCATTATTATCAGCAAGATGGGGCACCATTTCACTACCGCCTAAAAGTGTGATTTTCATAATACTCGATACCCAAGTCAGTGGATCGCTCATGAAGGTCAAAGTACATGGCCACCCCATGATTTGCCCTCAGATTTGTCTCCACTAGAGTATTTCTTGTGGGGTTTGATTAAAGATCGGATTTACATAACACATTTGCCTGCTGATCTTGTTGAGCTAACACTTTGAATTAACGCCGCAGCTGTAGCGGTAACGCCTGACTAGATTTAAATTTAGAATCTAATCTAAAATTTTAGGGTTGTATTCAAACAGGTAGTTTATTAAATGATGGTAACAAAGAATGAAATAGTATTAAATTGTAGTAAAAAATAATTATTTAGTTTTTCAATTAAAAGGCTTACCGAACTATTTAGAAAATATAAAATAACATAATTTAACGTGTGTTAGTTAAAAAAAAAAAAAACTTTTCTTATGTTCAACAATAACCCAGGTTAACATAATATGCCGGCCTCCGTGGCCGAGTGGTAGCGTCTCGGTCTTTTATCCGGAGGTCCCGGGTTCGAATCCCGGT
>JAAAKQ030295777.1:0-10240 GCA_010016005.3 Zanna intricata
TTTAAAGATATAAACTTTAAAATCAAATAACATTTCTATTGTTAAAATATCTTGGAAAATCTTTTATTTAATACTTCCCATATGCTTCTCTATCATTTTTGAACTCAATTCTTTATCTTCCTCCTCAGATTTTACTGCCTACATATCCCTCTATCATAAAATTAACTACACCTTAATGTTTTAATATAAAACCCATAAAATTAGTTTGTTCTTTTTCAAGATCCTACTATAAAATTCTCTAAAGAAGGAAATTAGTAAAAAAAGACATAAATATAAAACAAAACTTTGTATTAATATAAAATTAAAATTAATAATAAAACAGTAAAAATATAATTTTTTAAAAACTAGTAAATTCCAACTGTTTTTTTTTTTTTTAATAAATACTAGCCGACCCGTCTAGCCAGAACCTTTTTTTTTTTTATGATTCTGAAGGATTGCTATTTACGCACGCGACCGCGGGATTGTGTCAGGCTCGGACGCAGGACGCTATCAGTCCTGGGCTAGCTAACAGAGGCTCCGCCAAGATGTTCTTAGGCGTAAATAACCTGCCCCATACCGACTAAACCTTCCTCACCGCTCTTTTCCGCCCTGATACCAATTAAGCCATAACGCAGTCTCGGGGGGATTGTCCGACAAAAATTCGGAAACTTACCATCATCTTCTCAAATCTGAAACAAAAGGAAAAGCACTCATTCAGCCATGTATACAAACCACTTCTCAAAACATTCATACTTGTGTTCATGAATGTGTAAGTGTACATGTACGTCGTGTGTGTTCACGTCCCGGGGATAGGAGTCCCTGTATATCATCACCACCGCCCACCCCCGGCTATAGCGAACGACGGCTCTGCAGAAGGCTGTCCGTTCCCCTGACGCCTTCATTTCTGTGTGTATAACACACCCAACCCCAGTCATAGTGGGAAAGGAGCCCCCGTGCATCATCACCATACCCCATCCAGGAGACAAGATGCAGCTCCGCAGAGAGCTGTCCCCCCGTATGACGATTCGCGAGAACTTAATTAATCCAGTCATCTTCTTCAGTAGTCTTCAACCGAAGCACCGCAGTCACAGATCTACGTATCTTCTCCCCAGCCGTCTATCTCTGGTAACATTGACCATAAGTTCCTCCGGGGTGGTCTCTCCTACACTGGGGAGTGTAATCGTTCCTCCACCCAACGATCATAATGAATGAAAGTGTACTCAGCTGTATCTATTTCCCCACAATACAGGCAGTTGGACTACTGTCTCCTGTGAAAGCGACACAATTAATCATTGACACAACTCTAGCCAGAACCTTGACTCTCGGGGATTACTTCAGAGGATCAATGAGGATGATGTGTATGTATGTGAATGAAGTGTAGTCTTGTATAATCTCAGATCGACCACTCCATAGAAGTGTGGTTAATTGAAACCCAACCACCAAAGAACACTGGTATCTACGATCTAGTATTCAAATCCGTATAAAAATACTTACCTTTACTAGGATTTGAACCTTAGAACTCTCGACTTCGAAATCAGCTGATTTGCTACATCGCGTTAACCACTAGACCAGCCCGGTGGACACATTGTTTAGTTATACCTGTATAATTGTTTAACCGGAAAAATAAAATAGCAGATCAAAATATACCAAAAATCTCAGAATCTTTTTATAATTGAATGACTAAGTTACATAGATGTTACAGTGCGACAAGCATACTGAGATATCACAGACAAAAATTTCTTATAAATTCAATTTATTAGTCTTTATCATATAAGGTAAAATAGCAATTCAAATTAAACTCAAAATGAATTTAATAGCAATTAAATTATAAACCAAAAATACAATTCCGATCCATTAAATCCATTAAAATCGTTATAATTACTAGTAGAAATTAATAATGAATTAACAGTAAGATAACAATATAAATCTCTACAATTCATTTTATACAAGTATTGTTTATTTTACTGATTAAAAACGAACAGCCCTACACATTTTATAACTCTTGTTTGGTGCATTTTTATAATGCACTAAACAGCTTCTTGTTTTCAGCCACTGTCCGAAATAGAATACTCGTGATGTATTCTTCACTCATTTGTTACCAAACGCTTTACTCCGAATGCTCTCCCGCACATTATGACCAGTTTCATCGGACACAGAATTACAACTCGAACTTGAAAACGATCGCTCTGAAATGGAATGCAATGATAGTGCGGGATAATATTCCCTTATTAATTGCAGAAACTGGACAATAGTCCTTTGCTGCCAGGTTTTTCTTATTATTAGGCGGGTGTTTGTTTGTTTAATGTCAGTTATATATTTGTTTATTTTATGAACGGAATTGTGAATTGGGAACCGATCCTTACAGATTAATTTTATATCATTACTAGGAATGTCCTTGGGAGATTAGCTATGTGTAGTTTTAAACACACATCTGATGCGTTTTTCTCTAGGCACGATTCCTCTTCAGTCCATCCAATTAAATTCTGTCGATGCTAGTGCCTTTCGGTCTAGGAGAAATACGCGTATTTCTCCTAAACCTCGATGGGAACGTAGTTCTTGAAGGATGCAGTACACTCACTTTGGTAGAGAGAGTCACTTGTGCTAACGATAAGACAAAATTGTAAGCTGGAAGAAATAAGGATGGTTGGTGAAATTAGGTTTTTGTAGATATTTTTTCTTCACACTATCACTCTATTAGTCCCCAGCAGTATTTATACCTTCTAACTTGCAGTACCAGTACACGACTCTCATTTTGATTGTTCCAGCGTAGTAATTTCCTTGTTCACACCTACTATGATTTTCCATAAACCCTTTTCTATAAACAATTCTTTCGTAGTTTCTTTTAGATTCTTTTTTCTTTATTTGTTTTTGAAGCTTCTCTACTAGTTCCAACATTTAAGAATTAAAATGAGATAATGAAATATTTAAGTAGATTGTAACATTTATAGACTTATACTTTTTGTTAAGTTTGTATTTTAAAACTTGGGTCAGTAGCCGGCCTCCATGGCGCGACTGGTACCGTCTCGGCCTTTCATCCGGAGGTCCCAGGTTTGAATTCCGATTTTTCACATTTTTCACACATGCTACAATCCATTCATCTCATCCTCTGAAGAGGGTGGTTCCGGAGGTAAATAAAAAAAAAACTTGGATCAGTAAGTAAAGATGAAAGGAAAGAAATTAACAAATAGAAATTAATTAACAGAAGAAGAGAAAAATTTGTTAGAAAGGAAAACTTGTGACAAACTCTATACTAAGATATTTGCAAAATTTGAAAAAATATTTGATAGATTAAATAGAGTAGAATAATTGGTTAAAATAATTATATAATTACTAATTTTTAAGATTAATAGTTATTTAGTATTTTATTATATAAAAAGCAAGCAGTTAGTTAATATACTTATGTAATTTTCTTTATGTAATTTCTTATGTAATTTAATTTTTAAATTTCAAAAGAATACATGTATTCTCAAATTTTATACGATAATGTTCTTTTGAGAAGCAGTTTATCAATTGATTTTTTTTTTCAGCGATGTTTCTTTCACAAAAATGTTTATATTTAAAAGGAAATGAATCTACAGTTACACAACAATAAATGCTTTGAAGTAATATAACCATGAATCTGTAGTCTCTGATATTTATAATTTAAATACCGTAACATAAAATTTTTCATAAAAAAGTTCTTATAGTTTTTACTACTTTATGAGATAAATTAAATTGACTTCAGTGAAAGATCGACACATTTATTTCTGTAATTTTTTTTTTTAACTTACAATATCTTTATAAAATTCCCTAATTAATTTTTTTTAAAAACAATTTTAGAAATGTTTTATAAAATTAAATTTTATTTTATTGGTAAATGATACTAAATCCTTAATAATGTTAATTAAAGTGTAATAATGATTATTTTCACCTTTATAATATTAAATCCATTATCTTATAATTTAATATCAAACCCTATAAATAAGTTCACTTGGGTAACATATGGCCACTATTGCTTTTGGGAGTAATATGAACTTGAATTAAGAGAATTAACTCTGCTACCAATAATAACCACTCCCAGTCAGAGTTCCACATCTGTTAAGTAGATATCTAAATACTTAAGTACTTATAGCTCTTAGTACTGTAATATTAACTATTTATGCACATAGGTATTGGTTTTAACCTCAATCATTTTGAAAACCTAAAAGTTTAATGGTTAAATTAATTTAGGAGATCATTTATTTATATTAAAAGGATTAATTATTATAAACTAGTTCGTTAATTAACCTTATTTTTTGGAACTTAAATTTCATAAATTATTATTTGGCATTTACCATTTGCTCATAAGGTTTATGGTTATTTAACACTTTGAGGACTTAACAAATATTACTAAAACAAATTAAAATCCGGAAAAAAAGGATAAATAAAAAAAAATCAGTATGATGCAATATAAAAAGGAAATACACATTTTTGTTACAACAGTATTAAATAAATAAATAAATTACTAATTAGGATAAGAGAAAGCAATCATAAAATATGCAAAAAAAAAAATCTTAATTAGATGCGTGTAATACAACTCCGAACATTTAGTAATGTAAATAAGTGAAAGTAAAATATTGTAAAGTAAAAAAATGATAATAAAATATTCTAAACTTTTACTACTCTTACTTAGTCATGTGCAATTTATTACTTCAGTTGTTTTTATTACGGTTATCATTAAACAAGTAACTCAACACAAACCAATTTTTTCAAATTTTTAGTACATATTCTGTTTCAATAAATCATTCGAAAATTTTATTTTTATAATACAGGTTTAAAAGATAACTTTCTTTCAAAATAATTTTCGGGTATATTTAATAATAATAGATTCTTCTTTCATAGTTATGCTGAAAAAA
Organism: Zanna intricata; assembly: GCA_010016005.3. Taxonomy (NCBI): domain Eukaryota; kingdom Metazoa; phylum Arthropoda; class Insecta; order Hemiptera; family Fulgoridae; genus Zanna; species Zanna intricata. Next base: position 4,854 of record JAAAKQ030295777.1, read on the forward strand.
TGGACCTGTAAGCAGTTTGCGTTTCTAATCAAAGTATTCTAAAAAAGTGGCGATAGTTTTAGATTGCATAACAGTTATTTCAGTATCGCTCCAGTATTCACCGAAATTATATTCTCCCGTCAGCCAGTGCCATAAAAGTCTGGATGTAGAATTTTAAAGAAACTGTATCAGGGCTGAACAAATCATATCTTGGTAAATAAAGATTTCATCTAAAAACATAGAAGTTTTAGAGCTGCATTGGCAGGAAACCCCAGACGTTCTGTAATCATCATTCAATTTTTCCTAGTTGTCGATTTTATTTAGCTTGGAATAGGTAAATCTTTTAGAGAATTTAAAGTCGCTGATCGAAAAAATCGTACGACTTTTAGACACAAACCTTTGAATAATATAAACAATGACTAAGTGAATATTCACTCTATGCTTGCGAATAATTTCCACTTATGTACATATGGAAATAAACTGATTCTGATCAACAAAGAACCATAATGAAATGCATCAAAAGTGAATGTACAGTGATAAAATCACCGTTCGGTGTGTTATAGTATCAGTGATGATAATGGAATAACAAAGTGATGATAGAAATACTGTTACCCGTCGCGACAGAGCGATTGGACCAAATAATTGAAAAAAAGGTTTTATCTCCTCAAATAATAGAGAAATTAATTATAATCCCAGAAAAGTAATTTTAATATCATGGGAACGGCTATAGCTACTCAGAAATGAATTTAGTTAAACAATTTTTTCCAGGCTACTTATACTTTAGAAACCTCCTTAGCTCCAAGAATTCCTAAACATCCGATTTTATTTTTGTAGGGTTATTTGAAGAGTAAAAGATTAGTTGATCAACTCACTATGAAAGGTTATGAATTTAAAGATAAACTTCATCACTAGTTACTACTGACCTAGAGAATCAATCTAGGAATGGGAACATCAGATGACTTTGTAACAATGTAATGAACGTCATTTTGACGTTATGAATTGTAGTTATTTCTATTTACCATCGAATATTTTATTTTATTTGTTTTATCCTTTCTTTACTTGAACCACTGGTACAAGTGTTTTTCTTATGAAATGTTGAACTTTTGTATGCTTTAATGAGAGGTTTCGTCAAAGACCTCTCTTCATTTGATTATCATGAATAAAATTTACTTCTGGTTCCCTATGAGGTGCCGATTGTAAATTCTTAAGACAAAAAATCTAGTTACTGCAATTCCTGCAGATATGTTATGTGGTGCGACAGAAAATTAAAAAACTCAACGCGAAGAATATAAATCAAATAGTGACCATGTTCTAGATACTGTACATATAAATTACAAAGTTTTAACGTATAATTAAATGATATTAACTAATAAACTGTGGCAATGATGAAGTTAAGGTGTTACTGTCACCACGTCGTCGGAAGGAATGGGTTTTTAGTGGGTCCCACCGCGCTGGCAGTGAACCACACACACATCCAGTATGCACGGGTTACTGGACGTTTGTTTGAGACAAATTTTCCCACTTCCGGCGTAAAACAAAACCAAAAAACAATAAACAACATATTTTAAGTAAAATTTATTTTATTTGTATTTTAAATTTATAGAGTGATTCACGTAAAATAAAACAACTTTTCAGGATATGGTTTACTAGTGAAAATAAACAAGAAAGTTAGTTAGTATAAACATAGGTTTGAAAACCCTTCGTTAATGAGTATCGTTGGCGAAAGATTTTGTCCTGATTTCTACACCTTCGATAAAATTAACATAGATTCATTCTTGAGATCCAGTTAAGGAGTAAATTTAGTGGTTTTATATGAAATCTGACCTGAATATTAAAATATTCCTGAACTATACTTTTTTTTTTTGAGAAATCTGGGGTAAAAGACAAAAGAGTGAGATTGATAAATATATTATTTTATTTTTGGCATAAAATTAATTTGTTAAATGGCTGATAAACGTATAAAAAATGTTAAGATTCATTCTCTTTCTTTTTCTTAAAAATTTTTTTTTTTAATCTCCGGAGGATGATTTTTATATCTTCAGAGGATGAGGTGAATGATTTTTAGCGTGTGTGAAAAACACCATGCCTGACCTTGACCGGGATTCAAACTCGGGACCTCCGGATGAAAGGCCGAGACGCTACCACTATCCTTCTAATTAACGTAAATAAAAACTTCCACGTTCCACTTATTTACTAAATAAAGATAGATTATTCTAGTTTATTAAACCAGCTGATGTTACGTAATATTATAAGATAAATGTATTATTTACTATGACTTTTATTAATAACTTACACATGTAAACAAGGATAGTTAGACAAACTTCTAAACCATGTTATATCAATATAATTTTAAACTTCAATTCACCTCAATTAATATGAAACATTATAAAGCAAAATGTAATGAAGTTAATAAAGATAATATAATTAGTTTACATTTCAATTACCGGCAACTACTAATGTAAGTTAGTTAAAATAACATAAATATTGTACCCGCCGGCCTTCGTGGCGCGAGTGGTAACGTCTCGGCCTTTCATCCGGAGGTCGCGGGTACGAATCCCGGTCAGGCATAGCGTTTTTCACACACGCTACAACTCATTCGTCTCATCCTCTCATTACCTCATCATTCATTCATTCATCTCATCTCATCCTCGAACGGTAGTTCCGGTGGTTAAAAAAAAAGAAGAAGATATTGTACCCAGGCTGTGATTATTATACATTACATTTGAGTTAAAATAGAATAACATATAATAGTTGGTTTGATAACCTAACATAATCTATTTTTCTTTAGTAAATAAAAGGGACATGACATTTGTTTATTTACATTAATTAGGACGAAAAAAAAGGAGATGAATCTTAACAAAGTTTAAAAAATATCTAATGTGGACACTACATGACTTCCTTGTACGCCTATTAAATTAAATATACACATTTTTTTTTTTAATGAAAAGTACGTAATTTTTTTTTCTTTTTTAATACTTATATTTATAGTCACACTAACAATTAAAAGTCATTAGCGATTTATCACTGTAATGTAACTGTACCGGTAAATTTTTAATCTTAGAAAAACTCAGGTCGACTACTTTTGAGATGTGTGGTTAATTGAAACCTTACCACCAAAGAACACCGTTATCCACGATCTTGTATTCAAATCCGAATCAAAGTAACTAACTTTATTAGGATTTGAACCTGAGAATTTCGACAATCGAAATTCTCAGGTTCAAATCCTAATAAAGGTAATTTCTTTTATTTGGATTTGAATACTAGATCGTTGATACCAATGTTCTTTGGTGGTTGGATTTCAATTAACCACACATAAAACTTTTATTTCATCAATAACTTATGATTTTTATTTTACAATCAGAGGTTAATAATTACTAATAAAAAAATGTATTTATATTAATAAGAAAAAGGAGGTGAAGTCTGATTCAAACCGTTGTGCCTTCCCCTTATAAGATCCAAATATTTCATTAATTAAAATTTGATTTGCCTATAACTCTGTAACCAATGAAAGTAAGTACCATTCATGATAATATTGTTGAAAAGTTTTCAATCATGGCTTATTATTGCAGTTAAAAAAAAAAGTCAAAATTCATTTTTATTTTGGGCTTTTTTGGTTCAGTCGATTTGCATTCAAAAGGGAAGGTACACAACTAGATATTACGACAGTCCTGAATCCAAAATTTCAACATCCTATAGCTAGTCGTTTTTGAGGTATGAGGTACATAACTATGTACATATGTATATACATACGTACGTAGAGTTCACGCATTAATAATACTTCCTTTATTTGGTACAAGGAAGTAAAAACATGTCGATAATTTTATTCTCAGCAAAATGGTATGAATAAAGTTTACAAGAATTAATTACAAACGGAAGAATTTCGAAATTTATCAAAAACAAGACATATTAATATGTGGCAGATTTTAACGAGATATTAAACGAAACAAAATTTTCAATATTACAAAAACAAAATTATTTATATTACACATTGATAATTACCTATTTATATATAATAAATAAGTAGGAAACCAATTAGGGTCCGAAGGTTAATAATAACGTTCTAATTTATCCCTAACAGAGTTAATTTTAAACTTTATACATATGCTAAAAGTTTAACAACCTTATTGCAAGTTTTTATTTATTTTTCTTAATTCATTATTTACAATCGATTTACCTTATAAAAGCCATAAGTAAATCTTATATCAAGTATTAAGGGAAAGAGGATCATCCTTTGATACTCCTCAAAAACAAAACAAAAAAGTAAACATACAATAAACAATACATAAAAAAACCCCTAATAATTTGATTAATAAAAAGATCGTTTTTAAATTTTATATCTTCAGAGATAATTTTAAAGTCAGAAGTAACAACACATAATTGGAATAATCAGATAATAATTGACATGTTAACAACCATAGAGCCCAGAAAGTAAACACTTTTTTTTCCTCCTCTCCAGAGCCGGTGCCATAGTAAAGTATATCTTAGTCTGGAAGAATGTTCCTTAACTCAAATGAGCCTCCCCGCCTACCGGCTCTAAGTCCGGCATGGCAGGTTGGTTCACCGGTTGGATCTTTTTTTTTAAAGAATGCCAACTAAATGAGGGGTGTCAAAAGACAACCATGATCGGTTCGGGTCTTTTCTACCTTACCACTCCCCAGGGTTCCCAGATCGCTCAACAACGGTGGACCACCTAAGTGCTCCACTCCCTCCTTAGCTGGGTTGCTCTTTCTTTTCCTAGGAAGAACCATATTTTTCTGTATCATAAATATGTCTGTCATTATGTGATAGTGTCAGTTAAGATAACTTAGTATTAAATCTAGTAAACTAGTTACACACAAACACAGTTTTATGCACACAGTCAAATAGAAGTTATTATTGTGCTGTTAAAACTCTTATAATAATTAAAATTAACTAACCAAAAAAAAAAAAAAAAAACAGTATAATTCCGTAATCGAAAATCAATGACACTGTAACACAACAATCAATCAAATCCACCGACAATTACCGAGCCAAAAAAATCTAATTAAAAACCACGATAAAAAGTCCAATTAAAACGAAAATAACAGAGCGTAAAGAAGCACGTTCAACTGGTTCGAGATCCGCAACTCGACAGAAAGTAAATACCTAATTGGAATTACAGTAATTTCCAATTATATTATCATAATTAATCTAATACAACCCGTTCGAGACCCATACACCGAATGGTTCAGAATCTTACATTTAATCAATTTAGGAGGCTTATTATCTTTACTATCATGATCCGAATCCCATGGGCCAACATTTGAAAACTTTTGAACTATCTGAGATCCTCGCTATTGTTCAACAAATTTAAAAATGCCGGCCTCCGTAGCCGAGTGGTAGCGTCTCGGCTTTTCATCCGGAGGTCCCGGGTTCGAATCCCGGTCAGG
>JAAAKQ030295799.1:0-10240 GCA_010016005.3 Zanna intricata
ACGTAGGACACTGTCTTGCAGAAGCAAATTTAAGTTGCTACCGGTAGCAGAAATCGCAAGTACAGCACGGGGCCAGAAGCGATCAATCATACATATCACAGTTATCAGCTTGGCCTCATTTGGGATGCTACCGACCTATTTGGGATGTAAATGCCTCGGTGGACATTTACATTAGTGATTTTGACTCAGCCTTCGCTGTACGCTTCCTTCGGACATCTTCTCTCTTCTTGTCCTATTTGTTGCCCTCTGAACTAACTAATTGAGTTAGCGGAAGTGTGAACCCCGCGCCTAGTTCTCTATTAATTAACCTAGCTCTTGTGACTGTAAATTTCTCATTATTGTTATGAGAATTTATTAAAAACACACTAAAAAGAATATGTTGCTCGCAACAACGGCAATTTAGACCTAGTTCCTTTATATGTCAGAATTGACAAGATTTACTCAACTTTATGTACAATTAGTAAAATAAGCTGATCAAATTTACCCTGTGACATTTACTCTATCACTTCTGCCCTCGTCAAGAGGGCCTACACCTCACGGCTGCATGGTAGTCCATGCAGCCGTGAGGTGTAGGCCCTCATACAGCCATATGGACTACCATACCCTCGGCAGTGCAGTCCCCGTCCCGCTGACAGCGGTTGCTTGCCTACACTGCCCTCGTCTGGATGACCTATACTTCACGGCTGAATGGGATCCATGCCCTCGGCAGTGCAGTCACCATCCAGCTGACAGCGAACTTTCGTTCTCAAATGATAAATTAGCTAGATTAGTCTAACCATGGCTTGATCCCAATATGTTTAACTCCGGGCAATCAAACTGCTCTGGCGGTCCGTAGCTGTCCGGGATCCTACTCTACACTCCCTCAGCCAATCTGCACAGTGCAAGGGATTGGAGGAAGCCAGTCACAATCGTCCACATTCTCTGGGTCTTCCAATTGACACGCAGATCTAGAAAGGTATTTACGCTCTCAAGTTCCCTAATAATCTTGGTACGTTCAGCTTTTGAAACGCAACAAAAACTCGTTTCACGGAAAGTTTGTTAACGTCTCCAATGGCATCAGTAGACAATATTAATATCCAATACAAATCGGCTATCACCACTTGGTTGCCAGAAAAAAAAATAGTCTCGATACGTTATTTACATTCCTTGTGTATGTGAAGTTGTCTAATTTTATTTTTAATGTATGTTAAATATTTTAATGTTACTTGTTTCATGTTATTTTTTAGCCCTTTTGATATAAGGAGACATGTGTCTTGTGAAGTATGCAGTAACAAAGTCATGGGTGGCTATGATCCTGTTTTAAATCAGGTATTGGATTGTTGTATTTTTATTCATATGTATTTTTTATTCGCTTACAGGTTACAGATTTTAATAATATTTATTTATTTTAAATTTACATTAATGTTTTCAAGGCGATGGTTGTCTGTATTGACTTTGATTGTCATTAGACAACCGTTGTCATCCGTTCATATGCATTTTGTTTTGTTTGAGGTATAATTTTTATAAATTTTTTTTGGATCTAGTCATTTAGTGCAGAAGTTTCACTGTGGTTTCATTGTGGCATTATTTATGGGAAAATTTTAAGACATTGAAACCTCTTTTTCTGTTTAGTCTCCAGAACTACCGTAAGGTATTACTTCAGAGGATGAATTAGGATGATATGTATGAATGTGAATGAAGTGTAGTCTTGTAAAATCTCAGGTAAATCACTCCTGAGAAGTGTGGTTAATTGAAACCAACCACCAAAGAACACTGGTATCCGTGATCTAGTATTCGAATCCGTATAAAAATAACTACCTTTACTAGGAGAGTTCTAAGGTTCAAATCGTAGTAAAGGTAGTTATTTTTACATGGATTTGAATACTAGATTGTGGATATTGACGTTCTTTGGTGGTTTGGTTTTAGTTAACCACACTTTTCAGGAGTGGTCAACCTGAGATTGTACAAGGCTACACTTCATTCACATTCATTCATAATACATATATTACATCCACTCTGACGTAATTCCTTAACAGTATTTCCGGAGGCTAAACAAAAAAGAGAAGGTTTCATTGTCTCAGAATTTTGTCATAAATAATGCCACACCATATGTAATCGTGACATCTGCGTTGAAAACTAGTTTTTACTGTATCATACAGATCTCTTCACTCCATAAATTACTAAAATGGCTTCATCAGTAAATAAAATTGAATTTACCTTTTTTTTCTTTTTTTTTTTTTTCGTCTTCAGTCATTTGACTGATTTGATGCAGCTCTCCAAGATTCCCTATCTAGTGCCAGTCATTTCTGCCTCTTCTTTTAACTATATTTTTCAAATGCTTTTTTTTTTCATCGATTTGCTGCAATACCTTAATATTTCTATATTCATCCTCCGAGTTCATCTGTCAGATTATTACTACACCAGGTCTAAATAATAATCTAGTGTTCCATGTACTAATATTCAAGGGTTTTCTCCCCTCTTGTTTCTTTATCTTCCTGCTGTATTCCAATTACGAGGCTAACTTTTAACAAGACTTTCTTTTCCAGTTATAAATTGTTGGCCTGTAAACTAACCTTCAGCAAGATGGAAGACCTGGTGATTTGCTTTTGATGTTTTCTTTTCCTAGCCTTTGAAATTATTTTTTTTTTCCCTGAGTGCACAAAGTGTTGTTGTCAGCTCTGAGACATAATATTACTATCTTCAGTATTTTTTTTGTCTTCAGTCACTTGAGACTGGTTTGATGTAGCTCTCCAAGATTCCCTTTCTAGTGCGAGTCATTACATTTTGGTATTCATGCTACATCCTGTATTCATAACAATCTGTTTTACATACTCCAAACGTTGCTTGTCTGCACAGTTTTTCCCATCTACCTGTTCTTCCAATATCAAAGTGACTATTCAAGGATGCCTTAATAAGTGGCCTATAAGTCTGTCAATAACTATAATTTTCCAAATGTTTATTTCTCATTGATTTGCCGCAACTCTTCTTCATTTGTAACTTTATCCACCCATCTAATTTTTAACATTCTCCTGTAACACCACATTTCAAAAGCTTCTAATTTTTTTTTTTCAGGTGCTCCTATCGTCCAAGTTTTACTTCCATACAAAGCTATACTCCAAACATATACTTTCAGAAATGTTTTCCTGATGTTCAAATTAATTTTTGATGTAAGCAAATTGCATTACTGACTGAAAGCTCATTTCGCTTGTGCTATTCGGCATTTTATATCACTCCTGCTTCGTTCATTTTATTAATTCTACTTCCCAAATAACAAAATTCTTCTATCTCAGTAATCTTTTCTTGTCCTATTTTTATATTTAGCGGTCCATCTACATTATTTCTACTACCTTTCATTACTCTCATTTTATTCTTGTTTATTTTCATGCGGCATTGTTGCATAGGACCTCATCCAAGTTTCTCCTAAATCTTTTTTACTCTTTGCTAGATTTACTATATCGTCAGCAAATTGCAGCATCTTTATCTTTTACCTTATCAGAATCGTCAATAAACTGATTTTTAAAAGTTTTTATTTATTTTTTTATTAGCTGTATTTACATTAATTTTCTCATAATTAAATTCTCTACAAGTTTTGTTACTAAATCTTCAACATTTATTGGTCATTTAACAAAGTTCTTGTACTATCAATCTAAGAAAAACATTTTTTTCTGTTTACAACAGATATCTTAAAAACTATTGGAGTTACAGTTCTGGGATCTGTTTTATCCAATTTTATTAACTCAAATTACAATAAGAAACCACCAACTTTAGTCCTTAAATTACAATCGGGTTTCTTTTTCTGAACTGAAATCCAGGAGAAATCTTTTGCTAGCCATAATTAGAAAACAAAGCGTTTCCAGACCTATGTTTATCTGAACTTTTGTCATTATTTTCACCAGTAGAACATGTCTTAAAAGTTTCTCCATTTCTTTGTGGGCCACTATACACAGAATGTTTCTAAAATGATTGGCTGGCTACACTTTTTCTGATTCTATTTGTAAAATTAAACAAAAAATATCTTTAGGAAAAGTAGCAATCAATTTTTCCCCCTGTCCACCAAACTTACCCTTTGTACAAAGTGGCAAGATTATTGGACGGCCACAGTGGATAATAAACTTTGACATATTAAAGATACCGTGTTGCCAAGGGACTCCTTATTCAGAAACATTCATCGTGAGGAAGTGGTCCTTTGCTTATTGAATATAGGACATATGAGAGCCTCTCATGGGTACCTGATGTCAGGAGAAAATGCACCACTTTGCGTAAGATGTAACTGCTGAGTAACTGTGTGTCATATCTTGATGGATTGTACATGTTATGCAGCCTTACGTCACAAATTTAAATTATCCGAAAACATTCGCCATATCTTAGGAAATGATAAGACAGTGATAGATAGGGTTCTTGTATTCCTGCGACATACAAATATTTTAAATAAAATTTAAGCTTTCCATAGTATTTTTGTTACCCTTTGAGGGATCTTTTACACCCCGTATGGATTTTCTAAAGTTACTTTATATTTTAGTTATAATTTTGTTTCATTTTATTTTTAAGATTGTGACTGATATTAGTTATTAGATTTACCTTGTATTAATTTTCAGATTAGATAATATCTCATCTGTAATATTAGCTTTAAGTTTTAGTTAACATTTTTAGTCTTATTCTAGTTATAGTTTTTAACATTTTAATTTTATCTTCTCTGTAATATTAGTTGTAAGTTATTAGTAAAATTAGTTTTTAAGTTTTTATTTTATTTATTATTATTAAACGTAAAACTCCCAACAGTGGAAGATGCTAATTTGAGATGGTTCAGTTTTTGGGCTTCTGATTCTTTTAGTTTGCTCACCACTCTTTCATTATTTTGAGAATTCAGCTCTTCTTCCTTGCTCCACTTCGTCTTGGGTTTTGGGGCTCTTGTCTTCGGTTTAACCTCCCATTTTTCAGTCTTCCTTCTGATTACATTCCTTTTATATATTTCTTCTTCAGTGATTTGTGCTAATTTCAAGTCCTTCCTGATGTTTTGGATCCATTCTCCTCAATTTGTGAGCAATGCTACGTACTTTACAATCTTTCTCATTATTCTATATTCGGGAAGCCTCCTCACTATGTGACCATAAAATTTAAGATGCTCTTTTTCTCATGTCTGCTTCTGTGTTTGAGTATCTTTCAACTTTAGATGTTTTCTGTAGTCTGTACCTATTTATGGTCCATCTCAGCCCCCGAAATTTCCTTTCTTCTTTCTTTAGACTTTCCATATCTGTTTTTCTGGTTAGTGCCAGAATAGCATATTATATTGTAGCACATTATATTATTTGTTGATAATCTCTGTGTTATAATGTCTAATTTTGGTATTTAATGACATACATTTCTTATTGTAAAGATTTTGCACCAGTCCTAATCTTCTTTGAACTTTTTGTATCCTTTCATGTTGTAAATTTTTTTCAGTGATAATTTCTGCTAGATATTTAAAGTATGGAACTCTGTTAATCTTTCCATATTTGGTTTGTAACTTGGAAATTTCCAAGTTTTATTTATTTATTATCTTTTTTTTATTAATTTTAATTTCAATCTATTTTTAGTTTTAGTTTGTTATATAGCGATAATGTTGTTTATTAGCCATTTATATTTAATCTGGGTGATAATAACACTTAAGCCTTTTTCACCCTACCTATTAAAAAAAAAACTATTCTGTTTTTTTTTTTTTATGTAAAAATATATATCTCAAGTTTGGAGAAAGGTATCCACCATGAAATTGGAAAAAAGTTCTATGGAAGCAGGGTGAAGATGGAGCTACACCCTGCTTCCATAATGACGTGAAAGGGTATCTGAATTAACATGTTCCGCAGTGTTGGAAGATCGCACTGGTGATGAAGTGTTACTTTGATAGCCCCAAGGTTTCCAGACATGACACTATGCGACTTCTTTATTTTAGGCTTTCTTTTTGCCTGAAGATCTGATGGAGCTGTGAGAGCAGACCACAGAAGCCTTTGCTGCCATTACAAGGGACATCTTGATTCTAGTATGAGGGGAAATGGAGTATCGACTAAATACCTGCCATGACATGAAGAGCACATTGAATCTTTGAAAGATAGGAAAGGAGTTTAATATATGACCTTACTTTTGATATATAAAGGATTCTAATATCACATCAGGAAGCAAGAGTACTTTTTGAAAAGGGTACATTCTTTTTTGGACACACTAATACATATATATACAGAATGTTTTGCATGTCCTTCACACCCATTCACATCTTGAGGGTTCCTCGTACAGTCATCAAAGGTACCTGACTTTTTCACTTTTGCGTGCGGCTGAGCCATGGTGTCCTAGGCAGGAGGGAAGCCATCTATCTCCTTATAACTACTGGCCCTATTTTGATCAAACCTCTTCAGATTACTTCTATATAAGATGTTTCTAAAATGATGGGCTGGCTATACTTTTTTGGATTCTACTTGTAAAACTAAACAAAAAATATCCTTAGGAAAAATACCTATTTCTCCTTCGTTCTCTTGCTGTCCACCATTCTGTTATTTTTTGTAAAAATTTTTATCTCAAGTTTGGAGAAAAGGTATCAGATTAATATTTGGTGAATGTCTTGGTAATAAAGTTTTAAAATTAGCAAAAAATCAGGAAATCCATAAACATTAGTTTTATCAAAATTTATGTTTTTTTCTAAAATATTAAGCCTTTTATTTTGAATAAATGACATTAAAAGTTTTTAAATAGGTTAAAAAATAGCCAAGATATGGCAGAAAATTGATGTTGTAATTTTGTGTTTGCTTTCATGTCTGCATTACGTTCAATTCGATTAAATATTAATTGTTTTTATTTATTGTTAATTCTACTGTGAATCAAATTAAGTAATCATTTTCTCACAATATTCGACCTAATAATTGAAAAAATAAAACAACACCTGTGATAATCTTACGTTAATTTCTGTAGAACATTTTATATATATATATATATATATCAAATAAATAGTTAACAGTTGTTAAAAGTTATAAGAGAAGTTCAAAGGTTCCACCGTTAGAATTATACAAGTCACCAGTCTTTTTTGGAGAGGTTGTCTTAGCCGTTCAAAAATTTCTGTTAGTACTAATTTGTTGAAATCTATTTTGGATCCTTTGTTGAAGATCTTCGATATTGAGTATTCAATCGCTCAAGCGATCTATCCAACGCTGTGGGGGATGTTCATTCATATACCCTCTCATGTCATTAAGCAGGGTGGAGTTCCATCCATTGGAAAATAAAATCTTGAGAGTCCTCCTCAAGTTGTGGCATCAATCGAATCTAGAGCATGTCAAGATATGAGTGTCCCTTTACTGTTCTTTCTGCAAATAAAAATGGCCCATAAAGCTTCTTCCTGTATACGGCAGCAAATACATAAATTTTGGAGAATCTCTGACACTCAATGATTCGCCGAGGGTGTTCTGAATCCCAGATTCAGCCTCTTGAATTTGCCGTTGATATGGAAGGTCGCCTCATCACTAAAGACTATCCTGTCCCCAAAATGATAATTTTCCAGGAATCCAAACATGTCTACATTGAACACAGTGCGAAGTTGTTTGTTATCTTCAGTAAGTGTTGCAAAAGTTTCGTCTCTTAAGCTTTGAATTTCAAACGCTTATGAAGAATATCCCAGACTGTTTAGTGGGGCAATGCTAACTCAGGTCTTGCTTTCTGAATGGACTTGATGGGGGCTGTGTTAAAATGATTGCCGAACTCTATCCTTCATCTCCTCTGAATGTGAAGGATGGCTGGTGCTTTTGCCTTTGTATAGGCAAAACCTGTCTTCTTTAGTTGTGTATGCTAACGTTTAATGGAGTTCTTGTCAGCTGGATCGACCCCAGACTGTCACCGAAAGTTGTGTTGAACCGTGATAACAAATATTGCCTTTGTGTATTCCACAGCACCTAATGCCTTCTGTCATTTGATGGGCGCCATCTTGAAAAATTTATTGTCATGAGAACAGCAAGTATTTCAATCAAAACTTAAGTATCTAATAGCAGTCAATATTTCTTACACCTCTCTCACACACTGGGCACCTAAAGAAAAGGAAAGAAAAAGACACAATCTTTTTCAGACGCACCGTGTGTGCATGCGTCTCTCTCAATCCCTCCTCTCGCTCTATCTCTCTTTCCCCCCCTCTATATATATATATGTATTTTATTTCTCTTAAACTTCATCATTTATATTACTTCTCTATATAATCGCCACATGAATTAAGACATTTATCGTAGCTTCAATTTACCTTCGTCATACTTTACTGCCGCCATTCCATTTAACTACTGATTAGCAGCATTTTTAAGTTCATTATCATCTGCAAATCATTTACCTCTTAAAAATCTTTCTATTTCCCAAACAAATGACAATCAGAAGGAGCTAAGTTTGGACTCTACAATGGATGATCGTAAATTTCCCACCAAATGTTTATCGTGCACATTAATTCTGTTATTTCTAAACCTTTCAAACTATTTTTGACAGTTTCTTTTATACATTACATTATCACTGCATACAGAAAACAACTGCATATGAATTTCAGCCAATTTAATGTTTTGATGGTTTTTAAAAAATGTATGATTCCACGTATTTCAACGTCGGCGGTTACATTGATTTTTCTATTCATTTTATAACATAATAACTCACACATAATCAAAGATTTTACAACACAACAACTTACAGACAACAATGCAGTGTGTACATTACTAGCGTGGTCATGAACAACACAGGTTTGCCAACCTTAAGGAGAAAATTTCCCAGCGGTCTTTACTTTAGAGATATCCCTCATGTGTACATATATATTTACCTTGACACCATCAATGCATAATTTCTGTTCACAAAACTGTAAAATAATATTTTTTATTAAAGAATTTTATTAATATATGATTTATAATTTTTATCTTAGGTAGTTGTCTGTCAAAATGCTGGCTTGAACAAAGGTTTAATACAAAGTGTACTCGTCCATGAAATGATACACATGTTTGATTATTGTAGGCATAAATTGGACTTTCAAAATATTGAACATGTGGCATGTACCGAGATTAGAGCTGCCAATCTTACATATTGTAGTTTTCTAAGTGCTTGGATCGAGGGTGATGCTTCACCATTCAATTTTAAGAAACAACATCAGGTAACAGTTAATTTATCATTTTTTTTAATGATTATTTTCCTTTTTGTCTTGATTATTATTTTTTACAAGATCATTATTTTGCAGAAGTAACTATTTCTGTAAGTTGTAACTATTTAATCACCAAGGTATTTTTCATTATTACTGTTTTACGGAACGGAACACAAGGGTGGCGGGAGTTTACATTTTCTCCCTACAATTTGCAGAGCCTGGGCTGATGCACCTTGCTGCTGTGTTTTTCTAGTATTGGGCGGCTCATTGTTTTTAACTGACAATTTTGATTATTGTTTTGGTTTGATTCGGTATTTGTGTTTTGTTCCTTTCGAAGTTTGGAGAAATACTGGGGCTGAATTCGGGTGGCCGGGCCTGTAACAGCCTGCTGCTCCTGGCGTGATTCCCCTTCAGTCCGTCCACTGAAGTCCTTTCAGTGCCGGCACTTTTCGAGCTGGCAGGAATATGCCTTTTGGGGCTCTAATATTTGGCAAAAGCAATGCTTCTCCCATTTCCAGGACCATGCTTGCTGAACACTGTTTTACGAGGGTGAATCAAATACAAACGGGATTTTTGTTTCTGAGCATCTACCGGTTAATAGGACTTGATCGCTTCTAATATGCTTAAGTTGGGTCATTAGGAGTGGGGAGAGCCAGCCATTCCACATTCCCAACCAATTCATCCTCATCAGTCATGATGTCGAAGCAACAGGTCCACCTGTTTACTGCACAATGCATAATTATAAAATTTCTTGCTCGTGAAGTAGTTCAAGTGATGGAAATTTTACAGAGATTGACTGGAGAGTTCGGGGACCAAACATTGTCAAGGACTTGTGTGTAGGCCTGGCACAAAGGGTTCAAGGAAGTACGAGAATAGGTAGGTTTCTTATAGAAATGTATCTAAAATCAGCTACTATGTAAACTAATAGAATGAATTTGATATAGAAATGATGTTAAAGATGTATCGAAGAAGATTACACAATTTCTGTGGAACTTGTCTCAGGAAAGATTGATGTAAACAAAGAAGTGGGCATCCCAACCCCTGTAGGGGAAGACACCCACCAAGTGGCAATTCCGGCCGCCACACCACCCCTCCCGTTCCTAGCCCAGAAGGGTTTTACCGGGAGTCGTCTGAAAGACCTTCGTACTGATT
>JAAAKQ030295810.1:0-10239 GCA_010016005.3 Zanna intricata
ATACAGTTTTTCTTATACCAGAGCATTTATTTATTTTATTTTAAATTTCCTAATTATCCTCGCACGGCTAGTAGTTATCTATTGTGTTAACAACATTTTTAGTCTATTTTATGTCTAAAAATAGACATTATATAATATCTTTATTTTCAGAAAAATCGTCTTATTTTGCATTTCTTCCATTTCAGGGAATCTATTATGTTACAAAACATTGGGACATATATTATACTAACTCACTGAATTAGTTTAATGGTGAACTCGTCATCGAAAACCATCTGATTTCGAGGTCGAAAGTTCTGATGTTCAAATCGTAATAAAGTCAGTTATACCTTATTCGGATTAGAACACTAGATCGTATATATCGATGGTCGTTGGTGTTTGAGTTACAATTAACCATACATTGCAAGGGAATAATTGATCTGAGGTTGCACAAGACTACACTTCATTTCTTAATGTAAACAAAAACCAATTTTTTTTTGATGATATGAAAAATTTGTAAATAAAAACTTACTGTTAAAATATAAAAAAAAAAAAACTTGAAATTATAGAACAAATTTTAAAACAATAAAAATTACTTAGATAATAATCTTTTTGTTAATAACAGAAATACAATAAATTATCTGAAAAACTTAAAATAGCAACAGCTGATCAACAATGGCATTACTGTATTAGTATTTAAATCTTTCTGCAAGGTCAATAAATATTTTGGGTGATGTGAATTGTTCTGCCCTTAAAGAAGGTATTCTGTGAATTTTAGTTTAAACGTGATCGGTTTGTCATTGAAATAATGCTGTATTTATTTATAACAAGAAGATGATATGGTTTCATTTTGAGTGTATGTAATGAAAATACACACGTGATACATTCTGTATTTTAACTCTTTTAATAGAAATAATCACATAATGCAATAATTGTCATTTCTAATGTGGTGCATTTTCATAATTTAATATATTTTGTTGCTTTTTAAAATTATACTTATTTTGAATTAGATTCTGTCTATACGAGAAATAAGTAATAATATTTTTCAATTGGTTTCCCAAACAAAAAATCATTATCCCTTTAATATATTTATTTCATTCATCACCTTTATCGGTGTTACCTTTTTAAAATAACCAATGTTATCTTCAAGCCGCTGTACAATCCGAAATAATCACTCTCAATATTCATGAAGAATGGAGTTCTAGGTTTTTTCTCTACTATCTTATCTTCAAATCCGTGGCGGAGTAAGGCTACTTATTGCGGAACACAAATTTCTCACCACTTCACCGTAATGATACACAATGAAACCCCAAAACATTGATATTACTCAGATTTGAGTAACGATCACATACAATATCTTAATAATAATAATAATAATAATGACTTGGTTTTAAATATGTTAAACATAATTATTGGATTTTGTTTCAACAGTACAAACTAAACCACTTGCAAAACAATATTAAAGGAGTTGTAGGTTAAGTATTTTAGAGCACATTGCATATTAAACATGACTAGCACATGTTATACACTAGAACTGAATTATATTTAAGGCTATATTGTTATGTGGATCAGTATTGTACTCACAATACTGAGTACAAATACTATTATTGGTATAATAAAATTATAAAAACAAATCTCGATGTTTACAATTCGAATATTCGTTTCGGTTTAGAAATAATTTAATACCACTTTTTGCCTCAAGGTAATATAAAATTTATTAATATGTAGTTTCTTATATATGCAAACCAATTATTAATATTCTTAAAAAATTTTCACTAACATAATAATTATACTGTTTTATATTTTTTAGGTGAATAAAAAGTATTTATATTTACTTATTTTTCTCACAATAGATGTTAGAAATGTACTTCATCTGATCCTACATATGCCTTAACATGTTTCTACATGTTAGTTTTACTTTTCGGGTGGTAGCTACACTTATGAGGAATATTTCGTCTTCGATGTTGTACTTTAGTTGTTCTTATAGATATTATCCTTCTGTTGTCCACAAATAAAAAAGCGGGAGAAATCAAATGTGGCAATCTAGACGGTCACAATCCACCAGAAATTATGTGTTCCCAAAATACTCAGCAACATTATCATAGGCTATTCACTGCGTTCGCCGTTGTACCATCTCGCTGTCAAGCTAGCAGTCTCGTTTATCAGCCTTTAACAGTGCTACGAATTGCATGATCATGACCTGGTAACGTTTCTCTATTATCATTTTCGTGAAAAAGGCTGGATCTACAATTCTTTTCCGCGAAATCGCAAACCAAACTCCAGTATTCCCTGAAAATCTGAGGAAAAAGCTGAGATTTCTGAGTACCAGTATCTGTCCTTCTGGCTTTTTACGTATCCAATGAGGTGAAATCATGCTTCCTCAGGGTTGAAAACATAATCCATCACCCTGACACTTCTGCGAATAAAACGCTAAAACCATTGATAGTAATGTAATCTTTTTCTACTATCAGATTCCCGAAACTCATACAGTACGTGAATGGGATACGGCGAAAATACATTGAGGTTTTTTGACACATTTTTCACATAAAGTTTCTTAGTAAAGTGTAAGTAACATGGATGTGCGAATACTTTCTGAGTCGCATCACTTAAATCCGTAGGTGAGCCGTACCGTTTACATTCATCCGTACAACTCGTTTCTCTAAAACTAGCGCCTACGCATAAAACCATTGATTTATTACGTACCCACAATTCAGGAAAAGCTACCGTAATATTTTAAGAATGATTTAAGTTACGCACTATTTAAGTAACGATAAAAAATTAACGCACGTTGAGCTTGGAGAAACGCATGTTTTTCTGCTCACAGCTTAATTAACAATATCATAAAAAAAAGAGTAATTCCTTGGCTATCGTGAGAAACCTTTCTACCACAAGGTCACTAGTTATCAAAGCACATATTCCCGCCGGCAAAAAAATAAATTTACCTCTGTAATATGTTTTGCGAATTTAGAGGTTCTGTATCTCTTGGCTCACTCTACTCTTCTTTTTTTTTTTGAAAAAACGGGAATCAACAGCTGTGGTCATTGGTCCGGTGGAAGTAATAGCGTATGAAAAGATTCCATACCTAACTGGGATTCAAATCCGGGACTTCGACACAAAATTCCGAGGCGCTACGTACTCAGCCACGGAAGTCAGCTATCTTATGATAATATTCATTCATGTTTTACTTTAGCACCATTAAAATTTTTGTCTTTCTACAGCGATATTCAGAAAATTTACCGGTAACATCGTAAAATAAATAATAACCTGTTTTGTGTTCAATTGAGGTAATACCCAAATTTGAAAGCTTCAAATGGCCCAGGTTTAACAAATTTCGTTCAACTGATATGCAAATTTTCAATACATGCTAATTGAATCTTATCTTTCTAGTCAATATTTTGGCTTTTCGGTTCTTTGGAGAATTTAGAAAATTTCATATACTTATTAATTTCAATAAACTTCAACGACAACTCATTCATACAAATCTTCTTGGTCGATTTCAGCCGCTAGCAGGTATCTTCTCAATCACACGATTTCGATGATTGTCTTTTTTGAAAACTTTATTGAACGTTGGGATGAAATATCATGAAAGAACATGCATATATTTTGTGTGTTCAGAAAAACTTTCAGCAAAATGACATCCCGTTGAGGACATATCGTATTGATCGCAACGCCATAAATATTGCAGTGTTTCAAATATATTTATTAAGAATTAATTATTTTGTAACATCATACCAATCAAATTTACCATTTTTTATTCAGACAAGTTTTTGAAGGGACCTGTTTTCATTCGCTTCATCGAGAACTCGTTCGTTCCTTTTTCTATCGATGCAGCTTTCTGTACTTAGTTTCCTCCTGATATTTTAACTGCCTCAAACCTCTTTTTTTATATTTTCAAAAAAGATTCACTAAATGTTTTACGTAATATTGAGTTGATATAAACATTACGGCGTTGATATCCACTATATTCATTATTAAGAAAAAACAAAATGAAATATCAATTTAATTTCAAAGTGTAATATTCTAAATGATGAGGAAATGTGACGTAACATAAACAAGCTGCAAGAATAATTTCGCCATTAGGAATCAAAATATCTCATTGATGAGAGACATTATGTAACAACATTTATTTATTTTTTATATTTTATACGAGTGTAAATACATAATTAAAAAATAGTAATGCATCATCTGTGAAGCCAAAAAAATGAGAATCTGTATCCATTAACACAAAGTCAAAATTTTCTTGTTTTCGAAATTATTCAGTGATTACATTATTACTCCTAGTTAATCTATTTCACTGAACAAAAAACAGTAGTGACGTTCCAAATTATAAACATTTACTAATGGATGGGACGTACGATTGTGGTTTCTGTTTAGGTACAATAGATTTATCAAGCTTAATATGGTTCTATTATTGATTTTATATTACAGGAAACTTCATCACTTAAATTGCAATTATGGACCTTGTTTTTTTTTTATTGTAATAGTTTTTCATTAATGTTTTTATTCAGCCGTTTTCATATTTCATTATTTTATAAATTTTTTTTATTATCATTGTTGATAAAGTTTATGTTGTATGTTCATGTAACACTATTCGTAAGATAATATAAGCTGTATTTCATTTATTAGAATACTCGGTTAATTTTAGTAATTATTTCACTTCAGATATTGTAATCAATTTCATAATAATTTATAATGCCCTATAAACTTAGTACAATCCGGTTTTATGCTGCTAATTTTTTAATGCGTTTTACAAAAATCTGCTCAACAAATTTGTGGGAGTGTGGGGAATTATTACTATTTGAATAAAAAAATAATAAGACGAAGAAGAAGAAATACGTAATGTTTTATTATCTGATATATATGTATAAACAGTCGTGTATTATTCATAATCAGCGCCAAAAGCTGGCACACACATACACAGTAAACTTTATTGTTATTTTAACTTTCTTAAAATAATATTTTTTGTTTGATTGACTAAAGCGCGCGCGCATACCGTATTTCAATCGCGCGGCTGTAGAGGTACTAGTAGACACATTAAATACTACTTTACATTCTAAGTATTAATGTATTTGATTATACCACTCACCTGTGTCGTCAAAACATAGCAGAAAACTACAGCAGCTGTACGTCATTGCTACATTAGCGCTCCTTGTGGTGAGAGGGGTATTATTGACGCAGTATTGCAATTAAATCTCCAGTTTATTTAGATAATTTTTTGGGGTAGGGTGTAATTTTGCAAGGTTGTTTTGCAAATATTATTTGTTAATTGTTAAAAATCTAGCTAAGAAAAATAATAGCTTAATTAGGAAATATCTCGAGATACTGAGGGTGACCTTGTTCTAGTTTCATCACCTTGACCTTTTAAATTGAAAATTATATGGCATCAATGCCCTGTATATGAAAGTAGCCTGACCAAGTTTGGTCAAAATAAGTCTTGTAGTTTGTTACTATTGTAACATCTAGTTGTGCACCTTCCCTTTTGATTGCAATCGGTTGAACCAAAAGTGTCCAAAAAAGGTCAAATTCCCAAGAGATTTGGTATTTGGACTTTTTCTTAACTGCAGTAACAAGATCACTATAAGAGGTTTTCAACGACGTATCATAAGTAATACTTTCATTGGTTTCAAAGTTATAGCCAAACAATAAATGAAATATTCGGATCCTATTTAGAGAAGGTACATCGGTTCGAATCAGACTTCATCTCCTTTTCTTTTTTTAAACTTTTTTTAAATTTAAATATATTGATTTATTAATAGTTATTATCTCTGATTATAAAAAAAATACGATACGTAAAATAATACTGAAAGTTAAAAATAAATTGTATATATTAAATTTAATAGGCATTAGAAAAAGTCATATGGTTGTACATATCAGATTTTTTATTAATTGTTATATTCCTAATTAAGTGAAAGTTAAATATCTTTATAACTTGACAGGCAAGTGTCCAATATGAATCCGGAACAATTAAATAATAATGTTTAAATTAAAAAAGTGATCAAAATTCACCTGTGATTCAAAATTGTTGTTACTTAATCTCGTATAGATTAAACTAGTCAACTGAAAAAACAATGCCAGACAAGTAACAAAATTACATAATAACAAACATGATCCAACTCTCTACTTAACCAACTAGAACAGAGAATATTAGTTTCATGTTTATTAGACTGAAAATCCATATTAATTAACTCTATTATCCTTCATGGCATATTTCATTCAGACTTGTAAATTTTTATTGCAATTAAAACGAAAAAATAATAATTTTCTATTAACAAAAAAAATTGCAATTCTATTACATTCCAAATAACTTAATAAATAGATTTCATTTAATAAAATTTAGAAAGTACCATTCTTCATCTGATTAAGTTCATATATAACTAAAAATAAGAGATGTTTGTTAAAATGATGATTCAGGTTTAATTTTATTCCTCTCTGTAAGGTAAACATTCCAGTATAACTTACTATGACATATATAACCATTATAAAGCAAATGGAACCACCTATTTTTAGATCTCTTTGTTAATTTCAGTCTGTTTTTCTAAATGTGACTTCTATAGAATATTTTAAAACAAAAGATAATTTAATTATTGTAAAGTTTTATTTGTTTGTCTAATTGTTAATATAAAAATTTTTTATTTAAAACTTTTTGAATTCGTATGTTAGTAACGTCTATCTGTTTTTCCTTGAAAAAATCTTAAATTTGAGTGCAACGATGATAAATTAAAATACAAGTGATTTAAACAGGACTTCACAATTTTAAAAAACATATAAAAATCTATTGAGATAATTTACAAATTCGGTTGAGGTCTCATTTCATAGAAAGACAACTCAAGTTTTAACTTGTCACGTAGTATATTAGTACCTAATTTGGCCACCAGTGCTGTTATCAGTATTGTTCAAAATCGACACATTTAGTGGTGCGGAACGTGCTCGCTGTGTCTTTTGGTTCTATGATTTGCAGTCAAAAACTGCAGTTCAATGTAATTTTTGTAGAAACTACGGTATGGATTCTCCTGGTAGGTATACAATTTACTCTTGGCACCAAACCTTCGTTGAGACAGGTTATTCTGTTAAACAAACAAAATTACCAGACACCCACACGTCCCTGAACCTGCTGTGAAACATCTCAGAGAAAGCGTTACATGTAGTCCAAAGAAATCAAATCACGTGAGACTGGCATTCTGCAACGACTGTTTGTATCGATTACGTAGACGATTACACGTGAAGCCGTACAAACTAATCGCGAATCAACAGATTACAGATGACGTCAAAGCTGCTCGGATGCAGTTTTGTGTGGAAATGGACAAAATTGCAGATAACGACAGATTTTTAGACAATGCAATTTTTAGTGATGAGTCAACGTTTCACATTAATGGCAAGGTGAAAACCTATAACTGCCGAATATGGTGTAGGAATAACCCTAATGAAACTTTTCAGCTCATTTGTGATAGCTCCAAGGTCAATGTTTCTTATGCCCCAAAGCAAACAAAGACTGTACGATCCGTTATTTTTCCAGAAGGCAACCAAATATGGTATCATGTATTTTAACATACTTTAAAGTATTCTAATTGCTTAGTTAGACGATGATGACCAAGATGGACACCAATTATATCAATAAGAAGTATCTTCACCTCACTACCGCCTAGAAGTCCGTTAATCGATTCCCATATCTGTGGATGAGTCGTAAAATTCCAATTGCATCGCCATCTCATCGCTTCCCAGATTTGACTCCTCTAGATTTTTTTTTGTGGGATTTCATTAATGACCGAGTTTATATACCAGCTTCATCTGCTGATCTTGTTGAACAAAGCCTTCGAAGCAGAGGAAGCCTAACTTACAGGATAATTTAAGGAATGAAACTGAATTCAGCTGGGATATATGTCGCATTACAAATGAAAGCGATATCGAACCAACGTGAATGTTGGGTAACAAACATGATGGGTTTTGCCATGAAATAAGATCTCAACTGAATATCTAAGTTATATCAATAATTGTTTATATGCTTATAAAATTAGGAAATCACTTTTGAATAACCCGGGTACATTATATAAAAATAAATTACATATTCAAGGATATAAAATCTTTCTATACTACGATATCATTTATAAGAAGCATAACTGTAAGCATTATAGTTTACCTATCTTATAAGTCATTTACAATAATAATAACAAATCATTCTCAAGTTAATTAAAAATACCACGATGTGGTGGTATTTTTAATTAACTGGTATTTTTAAATTTTATTACATTTCCCTATTTTCACCGAACTGAATACATTGTTACATATTAACAAGATAACATTACCGAAATTGCAAGTGACATTTAGCACTACGTATATGACAGTTCAATTTGATCACCATACTGGTTGTATATTTAACTCTCTTCCCTTCATTAAAAACCTTGTCCTCAGATGGTAAGCTACCTATGAAAGTATAATAGAAACAATAAATATTAGATTAAGCAGTGTAAAGTAGCAGAATTAGCAACATTTTTTTTTTGGTGAAATAATATTATTAAGAATAAGTTACAGTGTTAGCAAAGGGTATTATAGCATTGAAAAATATAAAAAATTGGCTAAAAATGAACAAATTATTATGTAATTTTCTAACTTACAGTCCAACTCGTTTTTATGTAGTAAAAATGTTTCCAACCCTTTTTAAATTAAATGGGTTGTATTAAATTTATTTCATAAAAATTCTTTCTACAATATATCTTTATTTAGCTGCTTTTTCTCACATTTTTTTAAGTATTATATTGCTAACATTAGTTAATTTATAATTCTCCACCCCCAACCCCACCCAACCATTTCACAATCACTCTCACTCTCTCTCCATCCCTCTCACCCTATCTCAATGTGTGTATGTGCGTGCGCGCGCGCGCGCGCGTGTGTGTACAGAGTGATTCCAAATAACACGGCGATCCTTCGGGAGATTATTCTATAGCCAAAAATTAAAAAAAAAGTTCACATAAACATAGATTAGATAATGGTTCGTTAGCGAGTTTCGGCTCGCAAAACAATTATCCTTGCTTTCTGCTTCCTCCTTGAAAATAGAAAGTAGTAAAATTGTTGGGGTATAAATTGAGAGATCAGTTTGTTCCATTCTTATGAATTTTCAAGTAAAAAATTGAAGAAAAGTGGTCCCAGACCTCTAACCTCACTTTAGTTTTAAGAAAAATGGGGTAAAATACGAAATGATTTTGTAGAAAAGTATTTTTTTTTAGGTTTGGGATGATATAACTTAGTTAATTTATCAATAAACAAATAAAATTTTCTAGGTAACTTTATAGAGAATTTAATTCTGAGAAAATTACATCTATTAAAATTTTTTTTTAAATTTGAGAAGTCCAACTTTTATTAAAAAAAAACAGACAAATTGGATCGTAAAAGTGATACGATTTTAAAAAGAATAATTTGAATACAATAATTTGAATAATTTGGCTGAAGTCAGTTAAGAGGCTTGAAATTCCAGCTCTCTCTCTCTCTTTTTCTGTTTAGCCTCCAGAACTACCATATGGTACTGTTTTAGAGGAAGAATGAGAATGCTATGTATGAATTTAAATGAAGTTGTAATATTGTAAAGTCTCAGATTGATATTTCCTGAGATATGTGGTTAATTGAAACCTAACCACCAATGAACAGCGGTAGCCACGATCTACTATTTAAATCTGTATAAAAGTAACTTCTTTTTCTAGGATTTGTACCTTAGAACTTTCGATTTGGAAATCTTCTGATTTGTGATGATGAGTTGACCACTAGACCAGCCTAGGACTTGGTAATCAGCTGATCAACAATTAAGTTTAGGGTTTAACATTTGAATATTCACTTGAGCGGTGTTGTTGTTCGGTCCTTCATTCATTGTGGTTGATACCACAAATTTGTTTTCATTTGGTTGGTTGACGGATATGTAGTTAATTTATGGTAAAATAAATAAAAAATGAATTGGGTACTGTGCGAAAATACCGAGAAAATTATTCAGATAGAAGAGTACCGGATTGTAAAACATTTAGGCTTTAGAGAGGCGAGTTCGAAAAAGAGATATGCTTAACCACATATGCTGGACCCGTGGTCGGTTCCGTGCCGGAGGTTGCTGGGGTGAAGTCGCCTTTGAAGGTGACCAGCTCCGGGGTCAATGGTATGGAGAGGATCGAGGAGATGCGGGCCACGTGGGCAAAGCTCTCCACAAAGAAGGAATCGAGGATTTCGATCGAGTTTCGACAGATTGTCGACTCGTATCTTGCAGAGTGTCAGTTGATAGTGTCTGAGCTG